>VZUI01029394.1:0-153469 GCA_013401135.1 Cettia cetti | reverse complement strand
CCCAGGCAGAAAGGGACCTGGGGGCACTGGTGACAGCAGCTGAACATGAGCCAGCAGTGGGCCCAGGAGGCCAAGAAGGCCAATGTCATCCTGCCTGGATCAGGAATGGTGTGGCCAGCAGGAGCAGGGAGGTCATTCTTCCCCTGTACTGGGCACTGGTGAGGGCACACCTTGAGTGCTGTGTCCAGTTCTGGCCCCTCAGCTTGGGAAGGACCTTGAGAGGCTTGAGCACATCCAGAGGAGGCAAGGAGGCTGGAGAGGGGCTTGGAACACAAACCCTGTGAGGAATGGCTGAGGGAGCTGGGGTTGTTTAGCCTGGGGAAAAGGAGACTCAGAGGTGACCTTATCACTCTCTACAACATCCTGAAAGGTGGCTGTAGCCAGGTGGGGCTTGGTCTCTTTCTCCAGGCAGCAACTGAGAGAACAAGAGGACACAGTCTCAAGTTGTGCCAAGGGAAATAACAGGTTGGATAGTAGGAAAAAGTTTTTTACAGAAAGAGTGATAAAGTACTGGAATTGTCTGCCCACCATCTGGTGGAGTGACCATCCCTGGAAGTGTTTAAAAAAGGATTGAATGTGGCACTTGGTGCCATGGTTTAGCTGAGGTGTTAGGGCATGGGTTGGACTTGGTAATTGAAGGTCTCTTCCAACCTAGTCATTCTGTGACTCTGTAATTTAATCAAGCATTTTGAGACAGAAAATATAAAATACAGTTTCCTGTGCATGTTTTCTACATAGAAGGTAATGTGTGTATTATGAATGTTTTTGAATTACACTTAACAAATACAACTTTTTAAAGAGTCTTGTCTTGTTCAGTGCCTGCAGTGGATGCACAAAGAGCACAATAAGGCTGAAGGGATACTGTTAATTTGGAGTGCATCAGAAACTAATTAATTAATATTCATGTATTTGAAAACATGGATCTACTGTTCTAATCACTTGTTCTGTGATCATTTAGGTTGATCTTCACAGCAATGAAGACCTCAGAGTTTTCTCCTTAACCCAATCAAACAGATACAATTAGTTGTATGTGGTTTATATGAAGTCATCCACTGTAGAGATGAAATTTCAAGAGATCCAAGAGCCACCAGTGCTTTTTATGGGTAATATCAATGTTCCACTTCCCTTACAGTAACACCAATGATGTTTTATTGCTCCCAGACTGAATTTGGCTGCCTCCTGCTTTAGTCTTTTTGGTTCTTACTGGAAGATAAAGAACTCTGACAGATCCTCCTGAGTAAACGTTAATACGCCATAATCAAACCACCTCTCCTGCCCCATCCTCTGCTGAGTGGTATGGACCGCAGACATTGGTTCCTACGGTGAGGCAGGCTGCCCAGGCCTACAACCACCTTCCTTGCCCCTCGTTTGTCTCTTCTGCACTGAGCAGCGTTAAAGAGAGGCACCGTGCGAGTCTCAGCCTTGCCTTACGCTGGGACGGGACCGGCTTCCTCCTCCCGCGGGGCACCCACGCGGCACCTGTGCGTGTTCCTGCACGCCCCCCTTCCCTCTGCTCCTGGCCCGACCCCAGCCCCGTCACGGTGTCCCCGCCGCCGGCCGGCGCTGAGCGGAGCGGAGGGGAGCGGGCGGGGGTCGCCCGACGGCGGGGACTCCCCGCGGTCCCACTCGCGAAGATGCACGGGGGTCGCGGCCCAGCCGCCCCTCAGCCCCGCCCCGCTGTCCCCGGGCCGGAGGAGGGGGCGAGGTCGGGTGTTGCCGCGGGGGGGCCCCGGCCCCGCCTCTGCCCGGGCGGGGCGGCGGTGGCCGAGTGTCCGCAGCGACGGCGGCCGAGTGTCCGCAGCGGCGGCGGCGGCGGCGCGGGCAGGGAGGGGACGGCCGAGGGGCGAAGCCGCTGCCGCCCGAGGGGCCGAGAGCGGTGAAGCAGCAGCGAGGAGCCGCTGACGGAGGAGTCCTCGGGTAGCGGCTCTTTTCTCATCACGTGTCCCTCCCGGCCCCGAGGCAGCGGCGGAGAAGGTGACCCGGGAAGATGGTGACCGTGGTGACGAAGCTGGTGCACTACCTGCACCTGAGGTAAGGGCGGGCGAGCGCGGCCGCCGCGCTGCTCCTCCCGCCGGGCGCGACACCCGGGAAGGAACCGCGGCGCGGTGCGGGAGCGAGTGGCAGTGGCGGGGCTGTCACCGCGGGTGGGAGCGTGTCCTGCAACGGCCGGGCGCTCCGCTCCGCTCCGAGCCCGGCTCTTCCCAGCCGCTCCCTGAAGCGCGTCCTGCGGCACCGCAGGAGAGCAAGGCGCGTTTGTGGACAACGCCCGGTACCTGTCTAAAGTCTGAAAAGTCGGTGTCCCTACAGTATTGTGTAGTGTAATTATAGTAGCGTGGATTAGACAAATTGCATATTTAGTCTTTTTTTTTTTTTATACGACTTTTGTCAGGATGGATTACTAAGCCGTTTTTCCCAGTATCATCTATTCTAATTAGAATTTAGCCAGCAAATACAAATATTTTTGCACTGAGTGGAGGGAAAATGTTCCACTTATGTTTTGTTGAATCACTGTTTCTCCCCTGTATATGAACACTTGATGTACATCAGAAGAGTTTATCGAAAACTTAAATAACACGTATCAAGAATAGCAAACAGAAATTTAATTTCTGAACGTAATGATATTTTAGTGTACCATTTTCACATAAGGATGCTCTGAGAGTTGATTTCATTACCTAATTTTTTCAAGTGAGCCATAGGAATGAGTGGAAAAAAGGCAATCAATTGTACTGCAACTTTTTATTGGTATGATTTAAGACTCGACTCCTAGAATACCTGTAGTCTGTAGCTATTTTTTAAACAATTATTGAAATAACAATACTTTGACATGAAGTGCATAATATCACCAGTTTTACATGTTTTTTTTTTTTTTCACTGATTTAATTGCTACAGTTGTTAAACTTACTCTGTAAGTCTGACTAAAATCCCAGCTCTAATTTTGTAAATTTTTGTGGTTTTATACTGTTACTTTGCTGGGCAAATAGAGAAGGAAGTCAAGAAGGAAAAACCCCTGCCAGTTCCTTAGTCCTGCCTCTCTTCTGCTGTTCTCCTCTAACAGTGGGTATTTGTTTAAAGGAATATTCCTGCTGGTTTTGAACAAGAGTTTCACGGCTCTATTTCCTTTATAAACATCAGACTAAAAATATCGCAGCCTAATAGACTTTATAATATAAAGGGAATTACAAAACATCAATTAGTGCAGACAGCTGAATGAATACAGCAAAGCAAAGAAGTTGGTTCTTTCTCCAGTGACAGCCTGATCACTGTCAAGTGTTTTGTAGATATCATGAGAAAAGATGCAAAAAGGCTGACAAGTTCAATAAACTTTAAGGACACTCTTCTCACACTGGGTGAGCATCAAAGCATTGAGAAGGAGTGAGAATTATGTCTGAAAGTTTAATAAATGCCTGTTCAGTGCCCTGGCTGAAGGCAGAATTGGAGTAGTTTAGTACTGGGTGAAAGAAGTCAATAAAATTAGGGCAGATGTTAAGAAGTCAGTCAATTTTCTTTTATATGAGAAGTAGAGCTGTTGGAGATATGGCTGAAAAGGGATGCAGTAAATGCAACATTTGAAAAACTACAGGTCCTAAATGGACATGAGTAAGGATAAATTTCCATTTGTCAGTGCTAAACAAGAGGATAGATACTTCACTGAGTATTGCTGGAGTGGTAAATAGTGGCCGTATCTGTCAGGATATAAATGAGCAAAAGGTGTTCTCTAAAACCAGTACCCATCACCAGGACAGGGAAGATTTGCACATTTCGTCATCTTTAGTGAGTCTGTAGGCTAAAAGTGTGGATTAATTTTAGCAAGATCACATAATATTTTTTTTCCCATTCATGTCACAAAATCATGATAGATAGGGGATGGATGTTTCAGTCAATATCAGTAAGACTTAAACAATTATTATTAGGTATTACAAGGTGCTTATTATTTGCCTCCTTTAGGAAGGGACCAGCAATATAAAAATTAATCCAGAAAACAGTAATGTAGAAATAAGTGCATATATATGAAATTGTCTGACATATTCTTGAAATACTATGTTTTCTGGTTAAATAATTTTAGTAGGCTTCTGTATAGCCGTGCCATAATATTTATTTTGCTATTCATGAGAATGGAAGTAGCTGAAAAGCAATTAACAGCAAGGAACCCAAAAAATTAGCTGTCAGACTGAGTTAAGAACACTTGGGTATCTGGTGTGATGGGAGAATTGCTTCTCATCAGTATTATGCCTTTTTCTCAACCTAGGCAGAAATGCTAAGGGTAAGTTGTAACTCCTGTATTCTGTATAAATTCTTAACCATTGAGTCACAGTCCATGAATTTAATTTTAAAGTTCTGCCACAGTTAATTGAATAAATACTATGCTAATATATTAAAAGAAAAATATATTTAAATATTAAAAATTGTACTTCATAAATTTCTAAGAATAGAGTTTGTGTCAAGATTAGACTATGACAGTAAAATAGTACACTGGGCAGCCCAAACAATTACTTTCATCAGACACGTAAAGAATAGTAACTATGCCCTTAATTCAGGTCTTACTGAGAAGTAGATAGTTAATTCAGATCACTTTAGGACTTGCACAGTTAGCAGAAATGTGGACATCCTAGGAACCTGTCTTTGAAATTGACACCTTGCAAAACACAGGATCCTGAAGCCACAGGACTAATATTAAAACTTTGGGCCCTACACAACTGTTCCAAAAAGTCCCCTTTCTGAAAATCAGAGGGAAATACACTGAACTGCAATGCTGATAGTGCTAGAAGAGATCGTGTAGCAGTACTTGGTCTCTTATACTTACCTCACTAATTAACCCTCATCGTGCATGGTTCTGTACCATTTAAACCCCATTCTGCTGAGTCATAAACTTCTGATTAGTTTCAGTCAGACAAAAAGCAGGCTCACTGAATGGAAATGGATCAGCCAAGAAACTAATTGTAAAAATACTAAATTAGGTTCTCAGCAAGGTGAGATGTTTTCATATAAATAATGTAATCATCTCTGTATAAGTAAAGATCATGCACCAAGTGAGAGCAAAGCAGTGCACCAAAAACAAAAGAAAAGAAACGAGCAGTGATTCTTGAGAACAACAAACAAAGGAGATGGCAGCAGATAGAGCAGTTCACAATGACAACACCAGGAAACACAAGCAAATTGAAGACAAAGATGTAGACTTATGAATGTAAGACATTCATAAGGAGAGTGAACATTTGATGCTACCAAGGAGATTGCCACAGTAAATTCAAGCTGAAGCATGGCTGGTGTAGTTCATTTAAGGAAGTGAAAACTCTAAAGCTACACATGTGAAAAAGCACTGTCCCAGGCTTGAAATGCTATTTTGGAAGTTCAATTTTTTATATCAATTAATTATTAGTTTTCACAACCCATCTCTGAAAGTGGTCACATGAAATACAATAAGATTTTTAGTTGAAGTACCAACTAATAAGATTATTTTGGAGCTGTCATGAGATCCCTGCTTTTTTATATGAAATTTTTGTATCTTTAAAAAGTTGTTCAGCAAATAAAAAACCCTTCTTCTGACACTGTCAGTTGCATCTTATTTCATCCCTTTGATTCCAACATCTTTACACTCACCAAAAAGCTCACTTAGGTTTTTAGGCTTTGGAATGTGTATGAACTTAACAATCTGCTTCTTAAAAATGCATGGTTTGGGTCTGCATGGTTTAAGATGTGCCTGATGGACTGAATCCTGCCTGAGCAATGTTCCCAACTGGCCTGGCACGTTTTTCTTAACAGAACTTTGGTTCAAGAAGTTTGGACAAGACACTGTGCTACTCCACCACCTCAGCATGTGATGCTTCATGGTTATCTTGAGGAAGGATCATCTTTCCTTATCCTCTCTCCTGAGAGGATGAAGAAGCAGAGAGGGGAACATGGCTACCTTGTGCTTAGAGGCCCAGCAGAGGTAGAAGCTGCTGTTACAAAAACACACAATCTGGACCTCTTGGTTCAGCATCTCTGGCTACCATACTAGGGCAAAGGGTTTCCCTGTGAATTTTTTTCAGAAGTTTCAAGTTTCTCCTAGAGCATCGCAGGGAATTGTGATGATTTCTGGGCTTGGTACTAGTGTGGCCATCTCTGATGGTCAAGTAAAGAACACAGGGTTCTGCTGAGTGCTGCAGTTGAGTTTACAGAGCATAGGCATTATTTTATGGCTCCTTATGCTCTTGCAGTAGCATACAAATGGTCTGCACAGACCGTTGGCTGATCCTTTATTCTTACCAGCCCTTCCTCTCCTGTCAAGCCAAAGGTATAATTGTGAATGATTTTGTCTGATTTGTAAAATTATACATTAAAACAATTTTCATATTGGGACACACAGACCTGAAGTGATGTTGTTGACTTTTGAAGTTCTTGATTTCATTTTCTTTTAGAAGCTTAATATGTCCTTAATGTAATTTTTTAAAAAAATATCTAATATAACCACTCTCTATTGTTCCTTATATGCTGGTGTAGGAACACAAGACGTAAGGACGTCAGGTTGAAAAGAACTATCTCTCTGAGTGCTACCTTGTGGGTTATAAAAAAGCTACTCTCTTTAATCCACTTCATAAACATACCAAACTTTTTTAAAGATTAGGCTATTTGTCCTTCTTGATGGGTGTGCTGGAACCATGGTCCTCTTGCAATTTAGAAAATAATTTCTAATTTTCTACCTACAGTTGCCAGTGGAAAGTTTCTACATATTTCTTTTATATTGAAATTGCCTGGGAAATTGATTTTCCCACCCAAGATATATATGTTCATGAGTACTCACAAACAGGAATTTTATTGTTACTTCTTAGCTGCCCATGCTGAGTAGACTCTGCTCTTTTCCACATGATTGTCCACATTTGACCACATCTTTCTCGATCATGAGTGGTTGGAAGTGACACTATAATTTTACTTAATGTGTGATCAGTGCTGGTGATATTGAAAGTCTGCTATCTAGCCTGATATAGCTAGATGTACACAGAACTGCCTATACCTTTTTATTGCTGTACAGCACTGTGTTTAATGGTTGCCTTATGACCGATTAGTATCTGTCATTTCAAGCTGATGAGCCCCCTGGCTTACAGCATAAAATATAGGTTTTTATTAAGTCTGTTAAATAAATGCACTTGTGTATGATTTTTAATTTTTTAAGTCCTTTCATTAATCCATTTTTCTGTATAATATCTTGAACTTTCTCTAAATTGATATCTTTAATTTTATAATATCAGTAAATTTCACATGCTTTCTGTGCCAAAGTTACAAATGAAAATATCAAATATTAAGACCATTGGTAGGAGGGAATCCAGGGAAGCTTTAATAGGAAGATTCCCCCAGTTCATTGGTTTGTTTTTCAGTGTAATGTATTGCTGTCTCTTTTCAGATAAGCCTTTCCCTCGTTTACAAACTTGCACTGTTCCCATTGTTTGTTTACCTCTGTATGTAGTTATAGTTCTTATGTGTTCCAGTATAAAATGCAATACTAAAGGCCATAGGTCCCCCGCAGCCCCCACTCCTTAATACAAGTTATTTTATTATTAAAATCTGTATTTACCTTGGTAATGATAAAGAATGCCTTGTATTTTATCCGTTTTTCATTTACCGCCAAGTCTCAAAATATAGTTCCTTTGAAGCTCTTAAAAAAGACTTGCACATTGTCAAGCTTAGGTGTCAAGCAGGTGTAAAGTTACCAGTTTTTCAGGTTTTCTCTTTCTGAATTATATTTGGTATGTTATGTTGACATTCTCTGGTAATATGGCATCACTTGAGCTGATGGATTATTGTAATCACTCACTATTGAATTCTAAGGGAAATTATTTCAGTATCTGGGACATGATTATCTGTTCTGCCTGCCTTAATTTTACCAAACCTTAAAAACTTTGCTTCTTACTTGAATACAATGTAGTGTTATCCACAGATTTTCAGGACTAGTCTGGCTTTTGCTGTTATTATCCTGACAGAGTATTGAGATGGGAAGTTTTGGGTTGGCCATACTGACTTTATCTTTGATCTCAGTTTCATTCTTAATGTGCAGCAACTTCATTGCCATTTAATTCCTCCTTTTCTCTGTACTGTCAAAGAATATTATCTGTAATTTAATTTAATTTATATTGTTAGGTGTCAAGACCTGTCAACTGTCAGGAACCTGCTTGACCTTTGGCAATTTTTACTTTATCCCTACATTTTTGACTTTTAAGACAGAATTTTCTTGCCATCCCCTACTGCTCCTCCCTCCCCCCTCCTTTCTTGTAGACTTTTTGCTCGTACCTCATACAGTGTTTAGATAAAGCTATTTATTTTCTCAACTGAAGATGCTGCACACTTGTCAGTGATCTTTATGGAACTCACAACCCTTTTCCTTCAGAAGATACTGAACATTTGAGAAACCTGTGGTGAGGCTATGGAACAGAGAACTCAAGGTTTTTAGGCTTAGGAATCATCTGTGTGTAAGCCTGAATTCTTATTTTTATTTAAAATTGAGAAAGCATGCACTCAGCAAAATGCTGTTAGTAACTACATGCTATTTAAAGTTGTCAATTCAGCTCATTTTGACTAAAAAGGATTACTAAATGATTGTATTTCCAGCTCTGCAAAGAAGTCACCCTCTTCCATCAGCACTTTTGGCTCAAGAAAAGGATATTTGTTCATCACTGCTTTGAAATGGCTTAAACCACTTTCTCACCAATCTATGATAAATGACATAAACATACTCAGAGTGAATTAAGAATTTCAACCCAGAAGCTTTCCCTCAATTGAACTTAATTAGATCTTTGACTAAAGGCCATTGCTGATTTTTTGTTATCATTTTGTTTCTCACTGTTCTGCTGCATGGGATACCTCCTGGAAACCATACAAAGGCAGAAGGATTATTAAATCCCAAGGAATATGCCCTGGGACACTGACCATTTCAGCTTCTCACCAAGACACCCTTGTACTGTTTGGAGGTGGAAGGTGACCTTTGCTACCAAGGAGGAGGATGGTGGGCAGATATTTCCTAGGCAGCACCTCCTCTCTCTGATACTACCTGTCAAACCAGGTATGCCCTTGGCTGGATGGTACATGTGGTGGCTTTTCCAGCACTGGAAAGGAGATGGCTGCAGTAGCTGTGAGCTTCTTTTCCTCATTCTCTTATGGAGTACAACAGTATGTGCGGCATACACACATTCCCTCACTCTTCCTGCTTAGATGCTTATTCCCTTCAGTCCTTCCTGACATATCATCTTGGCAAAAATGACTGCAGTAAGAATTGAAAAGCTTAATACCTTTTAATTTTTTTTCCTGCAAGAGTGATCAAAAGAATGAATTGATTTCAAAGATACTTGATTTCTATCATGTAATAAGTATAATTTTTTATCAGTCTCATTCCTTCATTGTACAAGCCGGTGTTGCCATCACAGTCCATCAGCTTGCATCACTTCAATAATTTTTCTTTCTGTAGCACAAAGATCAAAATAAGAAACACTACTGTATAAAGTAAGATTTGAGATGACAGAGATTTAAAGCAGGAGCAGTGAAAATTAATAGACAGTCAACTCAAGAAAATAATGTAGACAAGCACATTTTACTTACTAGAAGCCAGCATCCCAGAAGGAGCTCTTAGGCACGTGTCCCACAGAACTGCAGGAATTTGAATGGTTATCTGGTGGAGGAATTAGAAATTAAGACATTTTGTGGACTTATTGATATGTAAGTCAAGCAATGTCATTGCAAGAACTTGGTGACTTTGAGAAAAAACAGTATATAGTTGCATTTGCAAAAAATAGTCTTCCTAGAGAGCATAGTAACAAATACCGGCAGCAATGAGATACATGCCAATGCCATTCAAAATGCCCACCTAGATTGAAAAGCAGGATACAAGAAAAAGCAGTAAAAGGGTCAAGAATGACATTTGGAGGCAAACTCAACACAAAGATGTCCAGCAGAAATGAAGTAGTCAGAGGCATTAAAAAATTCAATGTTTTTAAGAGCAGAAATGGTAATTCTTCAAGTCTGCTGAAAAATTTGTCTGACTAAAAGTCAAGACAAATATGATTAATGGAGTTAAAAATTCTGTTTATTTCTTCCTTTCATCAAGTCTGGACAAAGATTTTTTTTCTTATTGTATTTGATTCTGTTCTCAAAGTTGGAATGTCTGAAGGTAGTGAAGTGGTGAATCTCCTCATGCTCGTGGCAAGGGCATGCACTGACATTGAGGACTTTATCATAATTTCTGAGACAAAATCAAATGGCCTAGGGATTTACACAAAGTGATGAGACCCAGACCTACATTCCCTTGTTTACAGGTATCTTTACCTACATTTCCTTTCTGCAGAATTGACATTTCCTCTAGCAAAAACGAGAGAATCCCGCTCCTTCTCTACTGCGGCAGAGCAACTCCTATAGTCCAATCTATAATGCTATCCAATTTTTAGTTTTCTCCAAACCCCAGGTTGGAGAACTAGGGCAAAGGGTAGATGCAAGAGGAGAACTGATCTATCATGTATTTTTCCTGTAGGAAATTTTAATTCTGTGAAAAGAATTTTAGTCCTCTCTGTTCTTCCCAGCAGAGAAACATATGGCCCTGCATTTGGTGGCCAGCACTAGCAGCAGATTAACATCTCCCATAAATGCTACATTTTGTTATTATGACAGTTAATGCTATTAGACCTGAGCATAATGAGACAAGAGATTTCATAGCCACAGAAAAGCATATATTCTCTAAGTATTAGGGACATGCTATTGATTTATAATTATAAATATAAGATAGAATTGTTTATATCTTCAGTAATCTTTAAAGACTACCATCTGCCTCTAAACAAACTTAAGAAGGAAACTTAATTTGGATAAAAACCTCCTGGGGTAGTTAATTCAGTTAAGGGATAAATTTCTAATAAAATTGAAGGATTG
Source organism: Cettia cetti (assembly GCA_013401135.1). Taxonomy (NCBI): domain Eukaryota; kingdom Metazoa; phylum Chordata; class Aves; order Passeriformes; family Sylviidae; genus Cettia; species Cettia cetti. Next base: position 142,591 of record VZUI01029394.1, on the reverse strand, counting down.
GCCTGTGTGATAATCCTTTGAACTACCTGCAGCAGTAAATTCGTCCTTAGCTTTTCTTCCCCACAGTGCTACACTGGCTCTCAGCTTTCTGGTAAGTGAGGTAAAGGTAATTTACCCAGTAAGGTAAAAAAAAAAAAAAAATTAAAACTACTGCTGTTGTAATATTAATGAGCAGTAAAACTCATCAAAATACAGATGAGTGCATTAAAAATAAAATTTCATTAAAATATCTAGTAGTGATATGAGGTAACTAGATGTTTTTAAGATTCATTTGAAAATAAGAACTATGAATGCATGCTCGTGTACATGGACTTATTATAAATGGGATCAACAAAGGCCTTCAGTGTTATGGGACAGACAAAGATGAAATGAGGACAGAACAGAGGTGTTTAAGTAAATATCACTTTGAGGTGTCTTAGTCTTTTAGAACTCTGCTTCTGCTCCTATTCAAAGCAGTTTCCATGCAGTGAGCTGCCTGGTACTTACTGATTCCTCCTGCACTCTGTGCCCTTAGCAATTTCCCGTGAACTCTCTCACACAGCAGAGTATAAGGTCCAGATCAATTTGATAAATAGGAAATCATAATGAGCTGTTTACAATAGATTTAAGTGTGGTACAGAATGTTTTCTTTCAAGGTGTCTTTAGAGCTAACATGGAGACACCATTTTAATGTTCTGGGCTTCATGGTATTGTCCATTTAATGGTTTACATCAGATTTGTAAATCCTTCATGACATTTTTATTAAGGGAAATATTACTTCATCTACTACATTGCTAACAACAGCATTTAGTTTCCCAAGGTAAGTGAGAAGTTCAGACCAGTGTCAGAGCTTAGCTACATTAGCCATTTGTAGTGAAAGAAAAGCCTCTATTAATGCTTGTGCACTAGGAATAAGATGACTTGAATGCTGTAATCCTTCCTGTTCGACTATCGGCATCAGGCTGCCATCTGACAACAGCTGTTTCCTTTTTAATCTGATGGAAAAAAATAGATGGTAGATTGTTAGTTGCACCATTACAAGCTCAGTCGTTCCATTTTATGTTTTAGTAAATATGAACAGTGTTTCATAATAAAACCCTCTTTAACGTATCCATGTGTTACATATAGTATAATCTTGTTTATTTTTGTCCTCTGCTTTAGTAAGTACCCAAAGAGCCGACAGACATTGTTCTGTACCAGCACTTTATTTTTTGTTCTGTAGTTAGGAACAGCAGGATCCAAAACATGAGGAAAAAAACCAGGCATTTGGGGCACACAAGAAAAATGAGTGAGCATTGAATGTCATGACACTTTGTAATCACCACTCTTGGCAGGAGGCCAAGCATGGAGTGTGTAGAGTCTTTTGAAGGTACTGGAGCTGGAGGGTCCCACTTTGGAACTGGATATCAGGCTGACGTTTCTGCATTTCCAGACAGCTGCCACTTTCACGACACAAAAACATTTGCCTCACCTATTCCCTGAACATTAAATTATGGAGGTTCTAGGTGAATCTTCGAGTTCCAAAACTGGTCCACGAGAATCTGGTTTGAACACTGCTGGGTCACAGTCCCATTATAGGTGCTGGTTTGACTGATAGCTACTGGTATGCCCAATATATTGAATACATTTAGTATTGGACAGAAAAGCTTGCAAAATGACAAAGTATTCCTTGAAAGCAGAAAACTGAGCATTTGTGGGTTTTTTTAAACACAAAAATCTCCTTTTGAGTATTCTGTGATGTACCGAATAGTGACCACTGTTGGTTGTGAAGCTGGAGAATTTAACTGAAGATCCTGTCCTTTATGTGTGTTTTCTGAGTTTAGCTTGGGAACACAATGGAATTCAGACATGGATAAAGGGGAGGGAAAAAAATTGCATTAAAAATCAGGCAAATAATTCTATATATTTCAAGATTATGAACTTTATTATAATTTCAGGTGAAATCCTTTGAATAGAAAACACAGATGTCAATATTCCAAAAACAAATGGAAGCTACAGAAGGCATCTGATTTGCACCCACCATTACCCAGCACTGTGTGTACATGTGCTGCATATCACCCCAATGGTACAAATCTCTCTAATACACAGGGAGAGGGGAAAGGATTATGTGAGTGTCAGATTAGGAATCATTTTGCTTTGATCCAGATAATTATAGCAAACAATACTGATGGCAGAATCTCAGAATTTCCAGCAGCAGAAATCTCAGCTTCTAGGGAAAATGGACTTATGTCCAAAATCTTCTAAAATGCACCATCTTTAGCCCAGTAGCTGTTGAGGGGAGTGAAAGAAAACAGATGTCTATTTTGCAAAACACAAAATATTTTTGTGAATAGCAGGATAGAAAGGAAAAATGGTCCTACTCTTCTGTCTACTCTTCCCATCAGATATGCACTCTGATAAACAAAATTCCTTAATGTCGGTGGTTCCTTAAGCTGGAACACCTTCCCCATGAACTGCACAGAGACTGAACTTGTCACTCATTTCTGGAATCATGCTCTGGAATTGATGCAACTATTAATTTGTAATTCAGAGGATCTTTGAACCTACTCTTGTTCTATCTAAGAGCTGTGCTGAGATTGTTAACTTAGCAAATCACTTGATTCTGCAGTTCTCCTTTGTGTTAGCTGCTTTCAGTAATGAGACTTAGCATGCAAATACAAATAGCTGGAGCAAAATAAAAAAACTCCAGGCCCTAATAGATAAAATTTAATATTGCAGGTATTTTCATGACACTGCAGAATGTATGAATAGTGATCAAGTGTTTAGGAATGAAATGGAAGGAAACAAAATATGGAATTCTATGCTAATATTAAAGATCTGCTGTGTAAACTGTATTTAATATGATCTTCAAACAGATGAGTTCTTTGGAGTATTCTCAAGGGGATTTGTTTTATTTGCTCCATGTCTTGGTTTAATCTGAAGTAAATAAAATTTATTTAAAATTCGTTCTTAGGTTTCAGTCCTACTGACTCAAGCATAACGACAAAGCCAAACAATCAGCAGCACAGTCTTTGGGTATCAGTATGAGCTGGATTATGAGCTCTGGCAATGCCTGTGAATGTAATTTTTCGAAGGACATAGGACCTGATGCTATATACTGACATTTTACAGTGAGAACAGATCTTTTTTTAGGAAGTCTTCTAATCCACAGGTGTTCTAAATATTTTTACTTTTTGCTGTAGGAAACTGCATTTGACAGTTTTTATTCATTGCTCATATCACTCAGAAATTCAGAGTGATGCAGATGTCTTTCTGTTTGTCCACTGACATTGATATTTACATTTTCAATCAGGGCATAAACACAACAGTTTTGCTGACTAAAGTGCACTGTTAAAATTCAAATGCATGTTTATTTTGTGAATACATAATTCACTGAATTAAGATAACACTGAACATCCACTATGAGCAGGGAACATGGCTTGCAATTTAGAAAGGGGCCTGTGTTTTGCAGATAAGTACACTGTCAGTGTTATTCTGTGTTTAAAATGTTTCAGCTACAGGGGTTAGAGTTGAAGAATTGCTTCATTTCTGCAAAGCTGGAGCAGGCCAACCTGTACATCACAAGAACCATGGTTGGGAATGAGTTCCTGTGAATTACTTTTGACAACTACATGTTAAATGTGATCCAGATTTCTTTGAAAGGTTATGGTTTTAAATCTAATCAGGAAATTGTATCCTCAGAGAGTTCAATAAGTTCAATCATAAATTATATAGGATGTGTTACTTAAAAAAATTAAATAATGCAGTATAATAAAGATACTTTTTTCTAGTGTCCTATATACTGAATAATAATTTCTATTTCTTGTCATTCACATGCAATTCCATTACTTTCATTTTTGCAAGGAACAAGAATTATTTTAAATGATGGACTATTTGAACATAAAAGTAGCTCAACAGGTTTGTTTTCTGGACAGAAAGTCCATCTCCCTGGTATCCTTCTTGTGTAAAAGACACTCATAGAATAGTTTTAAAGAAGGGGCAATATTCCCAATGCTTTCACCAGCTTGCAGCCATATGCTGCCAGGCAGTTCCTGAGCCAGATGTTCTTTCTGTGTATTTAGCAATAGTCCATGGATATATTTTCTGCAAACACGTCCGGTCTTGCCGAGAACTTGTGTAAGCTTTTAGCTTCACCAGCATCCTGTGGCAAGCAATAACGCTTGTAATCACACATGATGTGAAATGCCACCCCCTTCAGTTTGTTTTGAATCAGTTCCTTCATTGTAGTTACTGTTAATTCCCCTCATGCTGCTGCTTGAAGAGACAGTGAACAATCCATTGATACAACTCTTTTTTTTCTCCTTTGAGGTTTGTGTCTCAGCAATTTCATTCCTGTTCTTCACCTGTAGACCACCTTCTCTGCTCTCTATGAGTGTTTGGTGGCTATTAAATATTGATCCTATAATTACAGTAGCCTGCAGTCAAATCACTAGGATTACTTTTATGAGCAAGGCATATTCAGATAAGTCCTGAATTAGAAATGGTATTTGATATAGTTGAAATCTGAATATTGGTTAAATATAATCACAGTTTCCATTATATTATGTTTGGTTGTTTGGGACAATCAGCCTCTTAACAGAAAACCTGATCTGACCAGGTTAGGCCAATACTTATTTTATTATTAATGCACATTGTTTGCTTCAGTAAGAATATGTTATGCCAAAAGAGTTTGCTGTGTACTTTTATGACTTAAAAATCTTTCTGACATACACCAAGAAAAGTACAGTAAATGCTCTTGGAAGATTTGTAAATATATTCCCAGTATTTTTCTGTATTTTGCAACATGTCTATAATTTAAGAATGGCACTTAATCATCTATTCCAACATTTCTGTAGTTTCTGACCCTAAATGTGAATAATACAAAATCCAGTACATGTAGTGTGTCCTTGCAAAAGAACTGTGATAAAGCTTTATTTTAAAATTTTGGCCATACTTTTCATTAAAGTACTTATCTGCAGTCAAGAGAATAGGAAATTAGGTTGACTAAAATAGCTACAATAGTCTGAACTGAATAGTAAAAAGTAGGAAATTCTACTGATTAAAGCAGGATACTTGAAACATGGCAACATCCTAAAGTTGTAACTATTTCACTGCTTGTTGGCAGCTAAAAAATTATGTACCTGCTTCAAGTGGAAAAAATAACATTCCAGTTTTGTCCATGTGAATAGTGCATTAGGCAGCGCTTCAGACATTATAAACTACTATGGTTATATATTGTAATATATATATGTTATATACATATATATATATAAAAATGTTGCAGCACACATAATACATTGGGCTGGTTCCTTGTAAAAATATCTTCCCATGATTACTGTAATGAAATGCACTTTGGATAGATAACAACCTGATGCTTCCACAAATAGATAACTCTGAAACTGGGGCTAGGAAAAAGTAAAATCTTCAGTTTGAAAACTGATCCTATGAGCATCTGCTCTTAGAGTAGCCATAATATTTTGTATTAATTTTTAGTGATGATCCAAAGCAACTGAAGGGAAAAAAAACAGGCTAAGAAAAAAAAAATAATTGTCAGGCATAGAGCTTTTTTCCCCTTTACTGTTTATTCATGGCCAGGATCCCCAAAACCATCATAGAGACATGTAGTGTTTGTGCTGTTGCTTTGGTAAAACTAAAACTAAGAGATGTCTGAAGGCTCAGTGGCTGAAGATTAATTTTTCTAATTTTTGAAAGTGCTTTTTGGGCTTTTGCACTCTTGAAAACCAGCCTATTTCAGTGAGAAATGTGGATTTTTAGGAACAATAGCTATACTAGGAAAAGCCCTACTGTGGCTGCAATAGAAAAGCACTTTACACTACTACAGCCACCTGAACGGTATTAAATACAGGTAGTAAATACAAGTGCTCTTATTTTGGTAAAATTAATCTACACTAGTATGTACCCATTCTGGAACAGTCCAACTGGCAAAATTGAAGTGTAGAAGGCCATACTGAAAAAGCTTCCATTCCAAAATTCTCCTAATTCCTTTGGGATGTGTTCAAAACTTGGGTGCTGTTGAGAAGTGCCCAGCCTGAGCTGTAAATATCTTTCTCAATATGAAAGGGAGAGGGAGGTGATATCTGGTAATCCCATCATTTTGGTGGGAGCTGTGCAGGGAATAATTGTACACAAATTCTTGTGGAATTTGACACTGCTGTTCCATTCTCATATCTGTTCTGGGTTTTTTTTACCTGAAAGAAAGAATGCTCTAATTTTTTACCATAGTTCTATTTCTTAAGAGACCTCTTTGGTATTAAGAATGATGTTGAAATAAATCAAAAAGTCATCTAAGCAAAAAATGCAAAAAGAAAGCAGAATGAGGAAATATTTGTTGTCCTATGATTAATCCCCAGTGAAAAAAACCCACAACAAACAAATGAACCACAAGAAAAAAGAAATTTAAATACTTAAAACTGAAAATCTCCTATGAATCCAAAACCCAGACAGCAAACAATTAACTCATGGATCTATTTATTTGTTCTTCAGCAGAGAATTTACAAGCCCAAAGCCAGGCTGGTGGACCGTCCAGCTCCAGTGGAATCCGGCCAGGGGACCAAAGTCTTAGTAGGAGCTACCCTGGTGCCCATCTCTCCTGCATCACCTCAGAGATGAGTGTAAAGGAGCCCGAGTGTTGCAGCAGACGCTGAGCTCACAGGACAGGAACTAGGGGCTGAAATATAAGTCCAGGAAAATCAGAAGGGGCTTAGTCTCTGACTCTGGTGGGTTCATTATTTTGCTTCATGTGCTCTGGCAGCAGAAAAGCTGCAGTATTCTACTGCCCTGTCATTCATAGCCCCATTTCCCAAATCTTTTTCAGCCTTTCATGAAGTAAGGCTACCTTCTTCACAAACACTGATGATGGAATGATAATTTCTTGTTCTACAATGTAGGCACTTACCTTATAATTTATCAGTTTGCCTTTTGTCTATTCATCAATCCTTATCATCTGTTGCCTTAGGAAGAGAACCTCAATCTATGGTAATGCCTATTAGGCAGTTAGAAAATTTGGAGTGCTGATTACTGTATATCTGCATATATGGGCAACGAGGGAGAAAAAAACATTTGTATAACAGTTGAAGTTTGCTTGTTTGTGGCCTGTGTGCTGGTTTTGCCATGCTTCTGGTTTGTCCTTTGCCTTGCAGCTTGAGAAAAGCAAAACGCAAACAATAGGATTTTCATATGAGTATTACCTCATTGTTCCTAACCAGTTAAGCTAACAGAAATGTGATTTTATGATATTTATCAATAACACTTATAATTCTGAGAAAGTTGTAAAGATTTCTGAAGTGGAGGTACTTGTGTATAGTTGAAGCTCTTGTATATCAGCTAGCAGGTGATAAAAAAATCCTACAGATGATTATCCCCTCATACTCCTTTAAGATGTTCCAAAACACAGCTAAGATAATTAGGTTCTAAATCCCCTTAAGAATATAAGAACTCATGGTATTAGAGGTATCATATAGTTGTAATATTTTCTACCAAATTTCGTTGTCATTCAAGGTGAGTCCCCTTCTCAATGAGAATTTTTGAAATATTCAAATTACTGAAAGTGCTCATTTCTTGTATTTTATGCAGCTGATTTACTATCTGGGATTGTTAAAATGCATAATGAGTGATAAAGAGATGTTAGTCTGTCTGGAAAACGTGCCCCTTCAAAAATGTTATGTTTTATTAACACAAAATGCAATCCTCATCTCTTTGCCTCTGCCTGTCTCTCAATCACAATATATAAAGTAGTACAGCACTGTCTTTAATGGTCAAGAAAGGATAGAAAAGAGATGCTGATGATTCTTTGATATTTTAAATAATTTGTCGCATGATAAGTGAGAGATGGAGTCATCTAAATTCTGAGATGGGAATATTACTGACTAAATTATAGTACCTTCTTCCATTTTTTTTAATATTTAGTAGAAAATACTCTGCTCAAAGGAGGCAATTGTCCCACTCTGCTTTGCACTGGTGAGGCCTCACCTTGAACACTGTGTGCAGTTTTGGGTGCCACAATATAAAAAAAAATATTAAGCTATTTGAGAGCATCCAAAGGAGAGCCACGAGGATGGTAAAGGGCCCTAAGGGGAAACCGTATGAGGAGGATTGTGATCACATGGTCTGTTCAGCCTGGAGGAGACTGAGGGAAGACCTCATTGTGGCCTGCAACAGCTTCATGAGGGGAAGAGGAGGGGCAAGCACTGATCTCTTCTCTGTGGTGATCAGTGACAGTACCAGAGGCAATGGCTTGAAACTGTGTCAGGGGAGGTTTAGGTTAGGTATCAGGAAAAGGTTTTTCACCCAGAGGATGGTTGAGCACTAAACAGGCTCCCCAGGGAAAGGGATAGTGTTCTTTGATTCTGGGACTTGCTTTCTGTTCCCGAGGGAAATGCATTCTTCCACTGATGCAAGTTAGTAGCACTGCTCCCACTGATTTTCAAGTGCCAAATCGTAACCAGGGGCAGCCAAGAGCTGCAGATGGTCTTTCTCATCAAAGACCAAACAGCAATGCAGCTGTATGTTGTTACTGCTCACTCTGACCCCACTTCCCTATGGCAGCCATATGGCTTGGAACCATTCCCTGGGTACTCTTCCCTCTTGCAGGATACATGTGTGCATACTACTCTGCAAACCACCCCCACTTCCCTGGATGGTTTTGTGTCATTCACTACTGATTTTTTTGCTTGTGGTTCTGATTTTGCTTGTGACCCTAATAATTGCTCCCAGTGAACCTGTAATTATCTTTGATAGATTGAAATTTCTGGAGACTTGGTCATAGATGTCCCCATAATATTTATGTTTACATATATGTAAATTTGCATTGCTTTCCACATATGCATCCTCATTTAAAAGTTACTTCAGCTTCCCTCTTTTTTTTTTTTTTTCATTTCTGGACATATGGTGAACAGTATTGTACATAGCGTGTGCTATTAAATAGTAAGATACTACAGTAAATGAAAGTAAATCTAACCACTATAACATAAATACAGTTTTTTAGGGGTGAATGTCTTCCAAGTGAACTGCAAATGTTTTTCCTGCAGAAACTGCACTATAATATCTTGATGTAGGCAAATGTTCAAGTTTACCCTTATGTAACTCCAGAAATTGCTTCCAAAATACACAGCAGTGGTAGTATATTCTTGCCTTGTAATTCTTCAGCTCTGTCTGAACCTTGCTCTACAAACCTATTACAATTTCTTTGCAATCAAAGATGAGCAAATTAGTGCAAATTTATTAAATCTAGTCACTTGTGACTGTCACAAATGTCAGAGCTATTTAACACACAAGACGTCAAAAAATCAACTGGTTGTATGAAATGAGTTTGGTAAGCTCGTGAAATAGGCAAGACAACAAGAATGTGGGAACTTCCATTCCTTCTTTCTGATTTGTCTATGATGCTTTCTTTGCAAAAATGGTTTTAAAATATATTGTCCCATTAAGATGACATATCTTAAACTATAGTCAGGACCTCACAAGTGGCTAAAGTATGGTGGCCTTCTGTTGGATTTTAAATTTCTGGGAAATGCTGTTCTGAGTTGATATGAACCATTTTTAAAATCTGTATTGAATTCAGAAGATTGTTTCCATTCAAAATACAAAAATAAAACTGACATCTTGAAATATTCTGTATTAAGAGTGGTTGAATGTGATTGCAGTGTAAAATGTGAGAGAAACACTTCTCTAATATTTGGGATGAAAGAAGATGATGCAAATGAATATTTTTCTCAGTAAGAAAGAACTAAGAATATTTTGCATTGTGTTAACTTGAAGTTTTAGTGGTATTCTTCAACCCTTTAAAGACAAGTGGTTTCTTTCTCACAGCCCATGACTCATGCAATTGTTTCCCTTTTTTTGTTCTGAAGCATTTGTCCTTGGCGCATAATGACATTTCTGGATAGCTCTGGCTTGCTCAGCTTAGGATTGTGTCACAATTTTCATGAGCTTTTCTGACTGACTAAACTCTCCTTTGTGGCTGCTCTGTTTTATTTCACCAGATGTTTTTGTGCTATAACTTCAGCTGTGATCAAATCTGCAGGCAACAGCAAAATTAGAAGGGTAAGGAAGAGAAGAGCTCCCAGTCAATGTGCCGACTGACTTAGTTAACATGTGTGGGAGAGAGCATGGTTTCAACTTCCTAGCCAGATGCAGAGTGAAAAAAACCATCCCAGACCCTCCTGAAGCCTGATCTAAAATGGGGGATGGGGATGTTGGCAAGTGACACTGACCCTGAACCCAAGCGATGGATACAGCCTGTCTTTAAAGCAACAAATCATACATTTATTTCCAAGTATGTCCTCTGCACTTGCTAGCACCCCCTCCATCTTTCCTGATGAAACTGCAGCTGATGAGTTCATCAATTGTTACATCCCAAGTACTGGATAGAGGGGCCTCTTTCCTGACCTAAAGAAGAAGGGGGAGGGATTGTCAGCTACGAGAGTCTTCTCCACTCCTGCCTCTTCAGTGGGTTTGGTGTTGGTTGCAATGTCCAAGAGAAGAGATAAACCCAGGATTTCTGGCCTTCATGACAGCAGCCTCTCAACAACAGAGTAAATCCCCCCTTCCATTCAGAAGCATAGTACATATCCCTGAGGAGACATTTCAGAAGGAGCTTCATCTGTGTGCTTTGAGATGCAAGCTGGTCAGCTCCAAATGTATCAGACAATGCATGATGTTCAGATCAGTCTCACCAATGTAAGAAGCAGCCATGTGAAAAGCTGATGTTTTCCACAATACTGTGCCTGTGATATAGTCAAGGAAGTATCTGTAATGTACAAGGTCCCAGTTGCTCTACAGAGTTCAGGGTCCTCATGCTCAAGAAAGATCAGTCCAAATTGAAGCAGAGGCAGGAAGAGTCAACAAGGAGTCAGGAGGCTCCCTCTGAAAGTAAACCAAAAGTGTGTTTAACTCAGAAAAAAAATTTCTTTTTTAAGGGTTATACAGCTGTCTTGTATAAATGTAAAACATGATTGAGCAGAAAACTGAGATACCATTCTCCAAACTTTTTATCTATCTTTATTTTATTTTCATATGCTAGTAGAGTGTATCTAGCTCTGCAGTAAATCCATTTGGTGTGCACCATATTTATGTAATATTTTGGGGGAATTAAGAAGGGGCAAGGTGATTATATTCTGAAAATACAACCATCTTTTCATAATTAGTGGCATATGTGCAGTGATGGTTTATAAAATCAAAGTTGTATCAGAGGCAGTTCAAGAAAAAGGGGTCATTCAGAGTTACCAATGAAAATCCAACACTCATGCTGACTTCTTCTTTGCCAAAGTGGCATGAAACATCAGTTGTGGTATTCAGTTTTCCCCAAAAGTCCTATACCTCAAGTGGAGATGCTATAAAGTGCTAGATTTATCATCTGTCCTCTATGCTTGTGGATGCAGAAATCCATGCCATTTAATCCCTATTAAATCATGTACCAAATGAAAGTAAATCTAGTGATGCAACAGGAGATAATTTTCTGCATTTTTTTGTACCTTTCAATGTAATTGAACATATGGTGAACAATCCTCATAAATAGCTAGATACTATTAGCCCTGTTATATGGATTCCCTGTTGCAGGGAAAGGGAAGCAAGAATTGATATGAGGGCTTGTGCAAGGTCACACTACAAATAGACGTGGATATATTACTTCTACAGAAACAGATATACCTCTCTGGGTAAAATTCAGCAGCTGTTTGACCATGAGCAAAAACATAAGGCCGATGAGAACCTCAGCCGCTCAATCCCTGTGCTGTGATTCACAAAAGGGAAGCAGATGGGCAGCAATGGACAAGATCTAAATCTCTCCAGAGAAAGCATTCAAAAAAACCCAAACAGGATAAAATAGAATAAATTCACGTGCTAATTAGTCTTCATATGGATAACCTCAAAAGCAGCACTGGTAATTACTGTTTCACCTTTTGCAAAGTCATGGAATTAAAAATTATCGAGGCAGCCACCAGAGTGCACCAGATACATTTCAGAGCAACTCGCAAGAAAAGTGAACAACCTAAGAACTGTTACTCCCTTTTCTTGAGGTCTTTTGTTTTTATTATGGGAAATGAGTCCGCTCTTTAAATATGTGTGCGGAGGGCAGTGAGGAAGAAGGAGAAGACTCAGAAAGCTAGGAAGGCATCACTGCTTTCTGTGTGCATGTGTGACTTCATTCCCACCCAACACCTCCTACATATCAGTACTATACATTTTGAAATACTGACTTCTCCACATTGTATATGCTATATGGTGCACATTGTAACTGAACATTGCACCTTCCATATTTTGAAGGGCAACATAAAAGCATTAAAGGTGACATTTACCAGACAGATGTGTACAGCTGCATGTGACCTACTCATGTAGTCAGCCTGTCTAGTCAGTGGAAATTAATGGACAATTCTGGCATAGGATTCGTCTTTATGTGCTGAAGTGAAGGTCTAACATAGGACAGAGGATTTTACCCTCTAAAAGAATATTTCTTTCATGGACTTCCAATGGAATGTAAAATCAGTTGCATTGCTCTAGACATCAAGAGCTAAGTACCTGTAATCTACATTTTTGTATTATTCCTAGCATTGATTATTAACAACTGCAGAACACTCTTCATGTATGTTGTTCTTTAGGTAGTGGAGCACAGCAATACATAAAACACGAAGCTTAATAAGGGTTAGATTTCATCTTACAGTACACAAACAACATTCCATTTAATGTATTTTCTGGCTGCTGGCTGGAACCCTGGAAATATAATTTGGACAATGGAAGCACTGCCATTTTATTTCAATGTGAATTAGGTGAGTAAGCTGGTGAGACATTTTCTGCTCAGTTTAAAACCCATCTGAACAAATGCTGGAATAGATAATAGAAGGGAAAGTTTGAAACTCTCCTGCTTGAAAAATATGCTTTTTAAGTCCAGTTGTACATTTACCTTAGTATGACAGTGGTTGTTAAAATGCTCTTGGACAGGGGGATTTCTAGACCTCAGCAGGAGCAAAACCATCTACTGCCATTGAAGTTAGCCTGTGAATTTAAATTTGTCAACTGACCTGTTACTATTTCTTCTAGCCAATTCTTCTCAGTGGGTTGCATTTTTACCTGCTGATAATTAACATATTATTAGGAACTGGAGTGTGAAAAATCACCTAGCACATATTTTAAAAGAATAATCATATATTTATACAAAACATGAAAAATTGTGTGATTTCTTTGTTTATTTGGGAAAATTTTAAAAATGAAAATAAATCGCTCTGCAGTGAAGAGTCAAAAGCACATGTTGAACACATGCATATTCAAACCCTGTAAAGCAGCAATGAAGGATGGTACTGCTGAGAAGTTGTTTAGCAGCTGTTTTGTAAAGAGAGCACTAAGCATGAGAGCCCTGCATGGTCGGCTTGGCTTTGGTGACTGACTAGATTGAGCTAAATGCAATGCATGACATCTTGATCTAAATATTTAAACTCTTTGAAGGAGTCTTGGATTCTGTAGCAAGCTAGACTGATTTATAGTCTCCTTTCTCAATGATATCCTCCTTTCAGCACATAAACCTATAAGCCTCAAATGGTGCATTCTTACCTAGTTGATTATAGAGTTATAGAATAGTTTGAGTTGGAAGTGACCTTAAAGATGATGTAATTCCAAACCTCCTGCCATCAACAGGAATGCCACTCACTAGATCACATCCCTCAGGGCCCCATCCAATCTGGCCTTGAACACTTCCAGAGATGGGGCATCTACAAGTTCTCTCTGGGTAACCTGTTCAGTGCTTCACCACTCTCTGAGTAATGATTTTCTTCTTAACAGCTAATCTAAACCTGCTTGCTTTCTCTTTAAAACCATTGTCCCTTGTCCTGTCTCTATCTGCCTATATGAGAAGTCTCTCCTATTTTTTAAAAGCCTCTTTAAGGTACTGGAAGGCCTCAATGAGGTCTCCCCAAAGCTTTCTCTTCTCTATGAACAACCTTACTTTCCAAGTAAGTATGCCTGGAGCTTATTAAGAACAAAAATATTAACTGCAAACTCAGGAATTAATAACTATTTAGTTACAGTTAGGCAGAAGGTATACCAGTTAAAGAGAGTAGTGGTATTTGTCAGTTTACAGAAATAATACATCTGTAGGTCAAAATTATCTATCTGTGTCTACTGCAATTTAGAAATCATGTAATCAAAGAAAACCTTGCTGGTGTTATGCTGTCATAACAGAACTAGGTTTGATCCTATCAAGTAGAGGAAAAAGTGTCTAGAGTTAGCTCCTAAATTCACTTTTATGTTTGAAGTGCATCATAATAAAGACAGAAGTAAGAAGGGAATCAAGATCTCATGTGGTTTTATTACTAATTTAATCTCTAGTCTCATTATGAATAGGACTTTTTTTCTTTCCAACTCCTTTTCTCACTTTCCTTGTTACATGCTTATAAAAGCTTTCTTAAGCTTTCTTACTTCTTACTCTCCAGTTGACTGGTACAAACTCATTCAGGGTTTTTCCTTAATCCAACAAGGCAGGTTCTTCCCCTTCTCCATTTGCAGCAAAAATTGTCTTTTGAGCAGCACCAATGACACCACATTGACTATATCTTGTTTCTGCATTCTTTTTACAGTGAGGCTGCAGCATGCTGTGATCTGCCTTAATTATGATGTGTTTTAAGACGCTTGTCAAAGAAAAAGCAGTTTACATTTTTGTTCTTATAGCACCTAATATATATTTAGTTTGAGCAAAGGGCTTTGGAAAGCACTCTAAATGTTTTACTTTTATTTGTTTTATTTTAGTTATTTTTTTAAAGGAAGTTTTAAAACTAAGTGGGGTATTTGGTGTGCAACCAGTCAGCTGCAGCTTTAGACAAAGCCAGGCACCAAGGACCCTGCTATTTACGTTCTTCTGGTTTAGTTTAAAAGAAAAAAAAAAATGTCCTTCAGAAAATAATTTTGCATTCTGCATATGCTGTTTAACAAATAATCACGTGCATTTAAAGAAGGAGCCAAATGCACCAGCAGATAGGAATGCTAACATACGTTAATAGGATGTTTTCTCACCTCATGCTGATGTGTTTCCAGCTTGAGCTGTGAAAACCGAAGAGTCTTGTTTGCATGCTTGTGTGAGAAGTTAGGCTAATTTTTGCCTTTGGGACACAGCCTGAGATATAGAGGGAGTGCAATACGTTTGCAGAGGGAGTACAGGGAAATCTTGCCAGAGTCCTAAGTGTTGCAGTGGTTTCATGTCCTTGTTTTTGTGAGTGTGTAGTTACATGCAGACAATTTGTCTCAGTGCTTTTGGTGCATAATACTAGTTAAACTGTTGTAACCATAGTACTAAGCTATTGCTAAAGCTGCACTGAAGCTGTGCCTTCTCTTTTAACCAATTCCCTTTGCAGAAGGAGAACATCTGTGGAGGTGAGGCAGCCTCTTTCCTAGGCATTGTAAATAGTAAAAACTAAAGAATCACATAGTTAAAAATTGACCTGTTCCTTTTTCTAATTTATATGGATATTGTATCTGTTGGTACTAATGTATTTTTTAAAAAATTGATTTTTTAAACATTTCATGTGAAAATTTTGATTAAAAAATAACAATACAAAATTTTTTTTAACCAAAACATCTTGGCTAGCTGCCTACAGATAAAGCATCCATGAAACCATGGAAGAAGCAGGCTTTATCAAAAGCCACCCCCCTTACAATAGTTTATATGAATTTAAAACTAAGGCAGCACATGATCCTCAGGTGTGTGAGAAATGAAAAGGCAACTCAGATGGTTGGCCTATTGAACAACATCCAAGTTCTCCTGTGCTCCTAATGTTGGGAATTCTCAAAATTTAATGGCAACATTACCCTTTTCAAAGAAATCGGGACTTCCTGTTTAGCACTCTGTAGAAGTCCGTCATCAATGGAAAAATTCAGGTATTCTGACTCTGATCCCTCCAAAGTCACCAGCTGTGACTGGTGAGTATCAAGGACTTTAGAGGACAAACTAATCTTGCTCAAACATGACCAGAACTTCTGCCTGTTTGCTTCTCAGCTAGGACTGACTTTATAGTGGCCATAGGACAAGATTTCTGTGCTGCTCCTGCATGGCAGCTGTGCACTGCAGAACAGCTGCACAGAAAACTGCGCGGTCCATCCACAACCTTGCATGCAGCATTCCAGTTTAGGTACTGAAAGAGTGAAGGTTCAGAACTCGATAGCCCCAGGCTTCAGAACAGCTCACTGAGCCCAGCACCGAACTTGGCAGATTTTAACTGCACGCAAAGCAGTTGCATGATTTGTTTGTTTTAAAAGGAAAAAAGTAAACACAGTGCAAATTACATTCATCTCAACTGAAGTTGATCCATTCTCTATCAGAACAAACTGATAATAATTCAGACAAATCACATGCATATGTGAACAAATTACAAGCATAAATAGCATATGTGCATTTACATGTTGCCATGGAAAAAAACAAACAGGTTTGGGTGTTGTGTTACAGGTCTTGCCTACCAATTCAAAACTAATACCAAGGCCGTGAATGACATCTCTGTGCCCAGGCAGAGAGGAGGCTTTGCCCACCAAAAAGGCCGACCCAATGCTGCGCTCCTCTGGCTGTCAGTGGTTGATAGAGCATGACTTTGGAGCTAATGGCGGCTTGTTGAAGGCCCAGCAGCTCTGAGGCAGCTCAGTCAGCAGCGTCCTTGCTTGACATTATCCCTTGTTGTGATTTTTGTTATGAGAACTTGTCATTTAAAAAAATAAACTTTATTTTGGTGCGCATGAAAAGTTAAAGCAATCACGGAATACTGTTGTAATTCAGTGAAATGGATAACGTACAAAGCAAACGCTGAACACATTCTTTCTTTTTCTTACTGCCGTGCCGCACTTGCCACACGGCAGCCTCCGGGCGCAGCAGTTCGCCCGTGGCAGCTGACTGGGGGCCGAAAGGGCAGCGACTTTTCTTGAATTGACGGATTTCTCGGCGACACCTTCTCACAAACTGCAGCCTGCCCGGAGGACGCCGCTTTCCCACACCCCGCGGCGTGAGGAAGCGCACAGAGCTGTAAGGCGGGGGCGGCACGACGCGGGCACGGCTCCCGGCAGCCGCTCGGTCCCGCCGCCCTTGCCCGCGGGGCTGCCGAGCCGGGAGGAGGGGCACGGCCCCGCCGGGCCGCAGGAAGCGCTGCCGTCACCCGGCCCTGCCCCGCTGCGCTGCCGGCAGGAGGCTGGGCCGCGCCTGGCCGTAGCCGGGCCGCCCCGCTCCGCCTCGGTGTCTGAAGAAGGGATGCGGCGGCCAGCGCCATGAGCTGGCGGTCCGGCTCCCGCGGCGTGGTCCTCACCGCCTACCACCCCAGCGGCGGGGCCGGCGACGCCCCCGGCGGGTGAGTGGAGGGGCGGGCGGCCGGCAGGGAGGGAAGGAGGGCAGCAGGGCGCTGCCCGCAGCAGGTGCGCTCGGCGGGGGCGGCTCCGGCTGCCGCGCCGCGGAGGAGGAGGAGCGCAGCCGGCTCAGCGGGAACCTGTTGCGCGGGAGAAGGTGTTTTCTCCGGCCCCGGGGCTAAAGGGTTTGCCCGTTTTTGCGCTGTGTCCCGCGGCTCCCAAACGGTTTTTCCTTGGTTGGGTGGTTGGTTTGGGTTTTTTCCACCCCTTTCTGTAATACGCTCCGCGCGTCGAATAAACCCCGTGCGCTTTGCTGTTTTGCCGAGAGCCGAGTGCGAGCAGCAGCCGCCGGCTGTTGTTAGGGAGTTTGTATGCGAGCACAGTCCCGTGGGCGCCCGGGTGCGTTGTCGGTGTTAAACCCGAGCTGTTCTGGCCGGTGCGGTTTTAGGCTCGGAGCAGGGAGGGTTTGTGGGTCGCAGCGGTGAGTGCTGTCCCGTGGCCTCGGGGGCGCTGGCCCTCAGTGCTTTTGGGATCAGGCTGTCGGTGGGATGCTGTCCTTAGATTTTCCGATAAACTTGTGCTTTACTACTTTTTATCTTTGTAACTTGCCCCTTTTTTTTTTTTTTATGTGATAAACGGGAGGAACGTGTAGGTAATAACGAGACAAACTTTTTAAAGCATTTGTCATTGAAACTGATAACGAGCGGGAAGCCGGTTTCACATCCGTGAGGGGCTCCTAGTGCCTCACAGCACATTTGATATAGGCAGAAGTCACTGCTGGCTTTTCCATAGCAATGACCAGAGGAACTGCTGTGTAAAGGACTGACTTTTGTCTTTATGGCTCATTCAGTCTTGCCTCTTCCTTGCTGAAATTGTCAACAAAAGTCCCATTTATAAAGATGGGACTTTTAATAATGCCGAGAAGCCAGCTGAAACTGGAAAGGTATTGAAACTGGCATACTGTGACCATGTGCGTAGGAAGAGGGTGTGTGATCAAAAAG
Organism: Cettia cetti; assembly: GCA_013401135.1. Lineage (NCBI taxonomy): Eukaryota > Metazoa > Chordata > Aves > Passeriformes > Sylviidae > Cettia > Cettia cetti. Next base: position 124,313 of record VZUI01029394.1, on the reverse strand, counting down.
ATTATAGTCTGATTAAAAGAAGATGGAAGGCAATACAGTGGGTCACTCTGGACAAAAGATAACAGATGCACTGTGACCTATCACACCAAGAGTCCAGAACAAAAGCAAGGACTGAACTGAGAAATACCTCCTACCCCATGTTAGAACCACAAAGTTCTCCTTTTATTGAGGTACTTCCTTCTCTGTGACTAGTGTTATTTATCAGTCTCACTTGAAGTCCTAATGTCATCTTAGCTACATCTATAAGGGCTCTGTAGACCTGGCCATTTCCAATGGAATACAAAATATGTATATTTTTTTCAAGAAATCACAAAATCCAAAAACTTTTCTGTGGTGGTTTGTGGTGTTTCTTTGCCTCTCATAACTCCCCTCAAACTCCCCATGGAGGTGAAGGGATAAGTTAAAAATGTTTTCCCTGTTTCTTGGGATAACTTCTGCATCAAGATCTGTGTATCTGTAGATTGTTATGATTGGTTCCCCTTTTTTTACATGTAGCTTTCTGGATACATGGCTCTAAGCAACAGACTCTTAGCCCCTAGAGGCTCAGGACACATGAGCACAGTCCCTCTCTGTGTCTTAAGAAACTGTCTCCTGTGCTAATGCCACACCATTAGAAGCAGCAATCTCATGAGATTCCAGCTCCTCTGCAGCTGCTTCTGCAGACAGCCTGGGTAAACTGGGACATTGCCAAGCAAGTAATAGCAATCCTTCACAAGTTTTTCTGGTTTGAGATGAAGAGAAGGGGAAATAAGTGGGGAAAGTGGTCTCATTTCTGTAATTATAGCAAACAAATGTGCGGAACAGAGGATTCCCTCAGTTAGTTTGCCTGAATTCCACCACAGTGGTAGAACACTTTCCAGGCCATGCACATTTGCCACTTAACTCATTAAATAAAATCCTGAAGGATTTCTCTCTGCCTTTTGGTTGTGCCGCTCTAAATTTGAAACTTAGGTCAGTTTCTCCTGTTTTTATTAACGAGCACCTCAACTCCGTGGTCCTGGTTGGCCCACTCCCTCCTTCCATGCATCCACACTGTCTTTCCACTTCTGAAGTGAGAGACATTGGGAGTATTTTCATGGGAACAGAGAAGGAGGGGAGTGGCCACTTTTAGTTCTCTTTTGGTCTTTCTAGAAACAAACAAACAAAGCTTTCCTGAAATGTAACATTTCTGTGGGATTTCTCTCCCATCTGCTCCCCTCCATTATTCTAACTACTTTCTTTCCTGCTTTGTCATCATTCCCAAAATGTGTAGAGCTGCATGATACTAATAATGCCCAAACCCATATAATTGAGATATTTTATGGAAATAAGTTCTTCCATTAGGCTCTTCAGTGTGTGCAAATGGACCAGTTCTGCAGTCCAGATTTTGTATTTTTTTGCTGATGTGAAATTGAGCTTATTTTTGCCTTTTAATAAAATAACAAAATCAGAACAACTTTCATCTCACTACTAATTTGAAAACTATGTAAATTTTAACAGGGATCAGAATATTAGAAAGCAAATGTAATATGGTACCAGCTGTAATGAAGAGGCCTTTTGGGAAGATTAATAGACAAACGATGTTGAATTATTTTTCTCATAGGCATTCAAAACAGTGCATGTTAAAAATTACTTTATCTTTGGAGGGAAGTGTGACAGTGGTACCTCCTGGAAAAAGGAATATGTTGGCTGTGCTCCAAACAAAGTGACATCATAGGAAAGAAAGAGCTGTAATTCCTACCCTTTTTTTTTTTTTTCCTTCAGGCATATGAGAATTCTTGCTTCATAAGACTTAAAGTTTTACTGATCTAATAGATTGTTGAGCTGCTTGTCTATTCTGGGGTTTTTGGCCCTTTAAAGGCACAATGCGGCTGTAAAATACTTACCTTTTGGAAAGGCTTACATTACCATTGGTTCAGTAGGCTAAAATCTACAACAGCCTCAGTGTTATTACTTCCAAGTTTGTCAGTTTAGGAATACTGCCTTAACAATAGTGATGCATAAAATAGCGTCAGATCTGCTGTCTTTGCTATAGAGAAGTTTGTTTTGCATTTTGCTTTAATGTAGCAGTTAAAAATTATCTTTATACGGTGTAGGTATTGGTTGGGGTGATTTCTGTGGTCTACCTAAATATTTATCGTAACAACTTTATTGGAGAAATCAAAAAGGCAGGATACTCAGTATCAAATTCAATTTTAATAACAGCTCTCTTTTCCATATTCCCTTAATTTGCTTACTTTCAAGTTTTAACCTGTTAGATTCAGTAATGCCCTATTGGCTGTCATGCTACTTGCATTTTGGTGTCATCTCCTTTTCTTCATGATATCCATGCACAAAATTTTAAATTATTTCTGTCTGTCTGTGGAACCATTTGTTATTATATAGGCTGGGGAAACCAAGAAAGAGTAAATCAGATAGGTTTCAGTCCAAAATTGTTCCAGTGAATGACTGTAGGTATGTCACCGTCATACATGTGAAATGTAATCCAAACCTGTAAGCATAGGTTTCCAGTGCCATTTTGGTTCCTCAGGAATTTTACCCTATCTACTTTGGCAGAAAGCACCACAGGTCGTGTGTCATATTTGCCAGCCACATGTAGGTGTTTCAGATAACAGCATTCTCCTCATATGGCTGCGTGGGCTTACCCTCAGGCAATCAAATGCCATCCAGAGAGTCTTCTACAGGACTATTTCTGTCCTGAGGAGCGAGTGAATGTGTATATGCAAACATATGTATGTAAAAATGTTTTTTGAATGTGATTATAAGGTTGAGACCAAGTCTGGAGTATTCAGTGCATGAGGAATAGATTTATAACAAGTGACCGCATGCTGTGTGCATGCAGAAGTAACTGAACTGCACCAACACAACAGTGCATGAGGCCAATAAACTTCTACTGCATGGCATTTTCAAGAGTCAAGCCTAAACTGCAAAGTGAGTAATAGATAAATGATTCTGAATGTGTTGGCCACTGGGGGTAGAGTTGCTTTCCTCTCCATACCTCTCTCCTATTTCAGATGCTGCTGTTCCATGTTGCATGCTGTGCTGTATCAGCTTGTCATGTGACAGCCTCCCTGTATCTGTTTCCATTGAGTCACTGTGCTTGCTCACCAGCATGTGCACCTTTGCTGCCACTTCAGTGGACTGTGTTAACTTACATTGGAAGGCCAGTTTCAGTTTTGAAGCTTTGCAAGCCAGTGCCTCTTTAACTTCGTATACTCCCAAAGAACCTGTAAATCTCCGTATTGCTGATAATTTTAAGAAAGACTCCAAAGTTTCACAGAGCCTAGGACATGGCTCTCCTCCTCAGAGGCTCTGCAGTTCTATGCGTTCTCCCGTCATTGCCTTTTTAAAATCTTGCATTTGTTTTGCAGATACTCACTTGCAAAATGAGAACAATGAGTTGAGTTTCCCTGAGATGGAGCTAAACCCTGGGCTGGTTCTGGAAAAGAGTGTTGTAAGAGAGAGGATTGCTGCCACCTTAGGTCCCCTCTTTCGAGGGGTGCCCATTTTTGTGGGTTACTGCATAAGTCTGCATAAACAATAGTATTTAGTTTTATATGTCTTTGTAAAAATGGGCTTTACAGACTTAGTACTGGTAGCATGCGTTCACTTGGGGGACAAGTGAGGGACATAAAATATTTGGTGTTTTCTACAGACAGCTGTGGTGTAAATCACTCATTTGCTGTTTGATCTCTTAGTAAGAAACTCAAATTACAGATGTCCATTGAATGTGGAGAAATAATAAAGATTTCTGCTATGAACTGCCCACAAGATATGATTTTTTTGAGCATTCACCATAATAGACATGACAGATCACATATACAAATGGAGTTTATTCTTTCCTTACTGGAATAATCTGCCTCGTTCTTTGTTCAAATATTTGCTCTGTTTATTCTGAAGTCTTAATAATTTGTATTCTTCTTCTTAAGCCAAGAAAAAAGTCTAGTAGTAAGTGTGAAATCATGCCTTTTTTTTCCAAGGTCATTTTCCATCTCCTTTATTTCAGAGAGAAAAGTTCTAATTTCTTTCTCCTTTCCCCATTTTTTTTCCTACCAGTGACTCACTCTTGGAACTGAAAACCAGTGAAATCCAGTACTGTGAGGGGTACATATAATGCTCAGTGTACAAGCAGCAAACTCACAAGCTGATTACTCACAGCTGCCTTAAGTTGGTGGAGCATTTTGCAATTTCATTTGCAATCTGCTTGTACAGAAGGGATTCCACATCCCCACCCCCATCATCACAGCAATTGTTCCTAACCCCTGTAACCTCTCGTATATGCCAGTATGTGGATGGTTCAGCACAGTACCTTCCAGGTGTTGCTTTGCTGCTATAAAAGCAGAAAGAACTATCTACAGAGCAAAGATCTATCCCACTACAGCTGACTTTACAAAACCATCACAGTCTCTTTATCTGCTACAGGTTTTGCATGAGCAGTCTTCATCTGAACGCATTAGAAAAATCTTTTCTTCCTTGGGTTTGCCTGCTAGTTTGAGCAAAGTTCATTGTCCAGTGCTTACCAACATCTTCAGGTAGAGCTGACAGGCAATAAGGCACAAAGTTGCTTTATTTAGAATTGCTTTTGTGTCTTTTGTACTTCATGCATGTATAAATATGGAGTATATGGCAAACCCTTAATGCATTGCTTGGTTACTGATGTATTAATCCCAGTAACTTGATCTACTGACAGCAAGATGTGGTGTCCCAACAATTCCTGCTTCCTTGATTCGGGATTCCTGCTTCATGGGGTTCACCATCTTCCAGTTTGCACCTTATTTCTACTTTGAATTTATCTTGCTCCTGCCTTTGATTCTTGCTACATCTTGCCAACCCATTAAAAAGCCCTCCTAGTGCCTGTTACCTATGGTCAGCTTTCCACTTGATTTTATCTTGGTGGGCGCAGTAAATTATTCTCTTTAAACCTTTGTTTCTTCAGTCTGAAAATCCTTTTTGTGACAGTTTTCTTCAGCAATTTGGCATCTGTCTTTACATTTGCCCTCCTAGTTTGCTTCTCCTTCACTCTCCAGCATGAACTACATGCAGTACTTCAGTGTCAGTCTTGTGAGTCACCAATACAGGTCAAATCACGTCCTTGCTGCTGATTACCAGCTTAGCCAATTGTGTATACTGCAGTCATGTCATCTTGTTTTTCTAAGAATCTTGGTGGGACTCCCTTCAGTTTGTATGTCATTTTTGAGCCCTAGATCTACTGAAGCTCTTTCAGTACAGTCCTCATTGTGCAGACATGGTCACTCTTTCTTGCACTTAGACATCCATTCTGCATCTGTCAGGATGATAAAACATTATTTCCACAAGCACAGTTCAGTAGGTGATTTAGATTATTTTATGTTGTGGGTGTAGATTTGATTTAATGTCCTTCATTATCAGGGCAAACAATCTATTGAGTTCTATTTTGTCTCAGTCAGACCCTTAAACAGATAGAAACAAGAGTAACTTTGCTCACTCAATAGAGAGACATATCATAAAAGAGGAAAAACAGAAAATCAGGGCCTGTGTATAGGCTTTCTTTTTTATTTTAATAACATACAGAGTATGAGATGTCATGATTGTCTAACTATTAGGAATGGGAAATTTGAAGCCTTTTGTTTATTTTAATTATGGGCATTCTCTTTTTTGAGTTTGTACAAGTCCGAATGGTACTGAGCATAATGCAATACATTACTAGATATGCTGTTATAAACTTGTAGACCTTATGCAAGACAGGAATGGAACTGGTCAGCAAAGTGCCAGAAGAGGTGTGGAAGTCTGAACTCCAGGGTTGTAAGTGTGGTATAGTGGAATAGTTAATTGTTTCTCTGGTTTCTTTCTCTTTGATGAGCAGAATTGTTAAATTTGTTTTTGAATAAAACTAATGGCATTTTGAGTCTGCTGATATTGGCACTAGACTAAAAAAGTTATCAGCTATTATTATTGTGCCAATATTTTACTCTTTTTTTGTAACAGTTACTAGTGAAGCAGGAGCTGAAATCTGTAAGGCTTTAAAAGGTTACTCGTACATGTTTGGGTAACATTTGCAGTGCCAGCACCCTTCTCTGTTGTTGGTGCTTTTTTTTTCAATGGAGTTACCAAAGTGCACCTTCATGTTTTTTGTCTCTGAAACGCTACAGCAGAAGGGAGGCTGTAATTACAGTAAGTGATACAATGAGGTCCCCGCTGTGCTTGGTGTTGCAGATTTGGCTATGCATGACTCACTGACTGTCATTCCAGACTTCTCAGTAAATCTGCTTTGCCAGGGGAAGAAAAATACCCTGCTCATAAGCTTTGAGTGATTGCAATGTGCCAACAGGCTATTTTGTGAGGGCTGCTGGTTTTGCAATGAACCCGCCTCTGCCTTGGAGTTGTGGTTTCAAAATAATAATGTTTGGGCTGGGAATTATAATACTTACAGCCAAATAATTAGGCAAAAACAAAGCAAAAAAAAAAAGAGGTGGTATTGTTTCTTAGTATTTGATGTGTAAAAAATAGACAGACTTGATTAATTCCCGAAGTACAATTTTAGCCATAATTTTCTGAGGTATATTTCTGATGATATTGTGAATAGCATATGGGATGAGCACCTCTGCACTCCCAAAAAAGTTGAAGCTATGAACTGTAGTGCAGTGCTGTGCTGAGGGAGACGGAGTAATCACCATGGAGTTGAAGCGGGAAGAGAGGAAGTTTAATTTTTTCTACAGCTTATATGGATTTCTAAAAAGGAGACCAGATTGGAAGACTGAGGTTCAACCTCTTCAACTCCACTGGTCTTAGAAAGTGTCCATCAATTGTCCTTTCACAGAAAGGAATCCAAAACCATGATAAAAGTTCTATAAACATTATTTTGCTTACATGAAATTTCTGACTCCAAGGCTGAAGGCTGGGAAACAAGGCGATAATGAACTTATTCTTTGGTTATTGTTTTGGGCTAGCTCTCTTGTATTGCAGCAGAATAAAAGCATGCACAGATATAGTTATGTACCTGGTCATATTTTCATGTGAGGGTAAGCTGCTCAGTATTCTCTTGTGTTCTGTGACTCTTCTCTGCCCTTTCTCATACAGCATCCCAATCCTGTTTGAGTAGAAATGCCTTCTTGATAATTTCAGACGTTTTATCTGTCATCTTTCTACAACAGCTTTCTTTCCTAAGGAAGCTTCTTAGGCCAGAAGATGACAGTAAGAATGTGTTAAAATGTTTCCTCCACAGGGCCCCCATTATGCTTGAGGAATTTAGAACGGTTTGGGGTGAAGTATTTGAGGAGGAGCAAATCTGAATATTTTTAGCATACCTAGAATAGTGGTTGAAGGTACAGCATAAAAAAAGCAACAAAGTAAGAATAGCATTGTCTTTAACAATAATAAATAAATATTTTGTCATGCATACTCAGTGCCCAACTGCAGCAGAACAGTTAACAAGTTTTGCTTAACTTAGCATCAGTACTAATCTTCACTTTATCACTCCTCTAACTCCTTTTTTTCTTCTAGTCCAGCAGTCCCTAAACCACCCCAACAGCTTTTACTCTGGCTTTGGCAAGTCAAATGTTTGAATTCATATCCCTGAAAAACAGGAGAATAATTAGAATGAAGTGTGAGAATTGTTAATGTTACCAATATGTGCTTTGCAATGTACATTGCTCAATTTTTAGTATTTTTAATCAGTTGATGGTTTCCAGCAAATTTTTAGAATTGTAATTGTTAGAACAATGGTGGAACTCAAGGGCACTAATGAAGTATCACCTCTATCAGAAATTCTTTGCCTTTAATAAAATACAACAGCAAGGTCCAGGAGTATACTGTATTCAGAGATAACAGGGAGCTTTGCTCCAGATTAAAAAAGTGCAAGGTTAAAATTTAGCTGCACAAAGAAAGCAAAAAGTTATTGTAGGCTTGAGCTAGCCCAAGAATTCATGTAATAGTTGTGGTTATAGCTGTAGCTATGAGTCTTTGATTCCAGATACAAAGCAAGAGGCTTGGAACAAGAAGCTTTGGCTACTGAACAGAGAGGAAGCCCTGTCACTGCTGTAACACACACACAGCAGTGTCTCAGTGGCCAGTCACAGCAGGACGCCAGAGCTATGATTACCACAAACCAGTGGAAGATGGCCTTTCTCAGCAGTTGCTAAGAGGATGAGAGGTCCTACAGATCAGATCCATAGTATAGCTTCTGAAACTTCTCAGCCTGCTTGTTTTTGCCACAGCTAGATAAGGGAATGCTGATCATGGTGTTATCATTGTGGGAGTGGTTTTCAGCATTATTGTAACTTCATCCAGAGGGTGAGCTTTAATGTCCTGCTAAACTCATTGGGTGGCTTGCCTGTGTTGCCTTCTCCTGAGAAGCCTGTATTTCACATAGACTTGAGGACTGTCTTTATGTTCTGTTGGAAAGAGATAATATTTGATGAAACTTTTTCTTTCCTCTCAGAGTGTCTCCTAAGACTTGTTCTGAACCAGCAGAAGTTTTGATGTGCAGTAATGGTGGGTGCAGGTCACGGTCGTAGTAGGCTGAGATAAATGGGCGCTGAAAAGAATGGAGAACACTACTGAAAGTAGAATTTCTTTCCATCTCTCACACCTTCCTAATATTTTTATTACCCTGACATTTCCCATACCCATTGACGTTTCAGAGTTGACTGAAGTAGGTTGAGATGGATTAACAAAAAATTCAACTGAAAGCAATAATTTTTGCAAGTGTTGTTTTTGAGCAGATTAGTTCCTTAATCTAACTCAGCAAGTTACTTCATCGGTGATGGTGTTGGCACAAGGGGAATGAAGGAAACTCCCAGGAAAGGGGGGTTTGACAAAATCCTCTGGCAGTAGCCTACATGTGTGCCAGTGTAATGTGATCGCTGTGGGGCTGTGATTTGACAAGTTAACTCATTTTTATGAGTCCTGGCAGTGGCTATGGCCCCATCCTGTGAGAGGCTCACCTGAAGTAATTTAGCTCCATTGGTTCAGTTTTGTTGAAAAGATATTTGATGGTTTAACTTTGTACTGGCAGGTTTTTAGTCAGTTCAGGTACAACTTGTCCTTTAGCAACCACTCTAAAGCTGGTGTAAGCTTCATCTCCAGCTCATTTAGTCCTGACTCATGCTGTGCAGCGATTCAGTGCATGGCCTCTTCCTGCAAAAGGCAGGCTGTGATGTGAGAACAGATCTTTGGAATCCAGGTGCGTTGCACTGCAGGGAACACCTGCACTTCCTGTGCAGAGCTGCTGATAACCTGCCTTTCCCTCATATTCTGCACGTGTCACCATGCAGCCTGCCTCACCAAAAGAAACAAAAGCCCAGCTTGGATTCCCGCAGACTTTAATGAGGTAAATAAAAGCACAGTTTCTAAATTATGATTGGTTACCCACTGATAAGCTCTTAAAAGCTTGCTGATCTGTGCTTTGTTTAAACACATCTTTCTTTGCTCTGAACTTTGCACTAGAGAGATTGCTTTGGTTTCTTAGTGCCCAAGGTAGTGCATGAAAACAGTGTTGGGAATGAGAAGTATAATCAGAATAGCTTTCATGATTTCCTATAGCTTTGAATTTCAGTAGTATTTTCTGGTTGAAGAGTAAAAAAGACAAAGATAAATTTTACAAATATCAATTAATAATACTATGTACTAATGAAAATGTCCAAGCATATGTCCCGTGCCTGTCTTCCCTTTTCTGAAAAGCATATTTACACTGTGATGCTTGTTCTCCTTTGAGGTGAAAGCTAAGAAGGGGACTGTATTTGTTTGAGCTACTTACTGTGGATGGTACATGCAAGAACAAACCAAAACGATCTTTTTTTCTTCTAGTAAGTAGGAGCTGCTTATGAAAGTTTATGGGAAATGATGAGCTTCATGCTGTGAAAGCTGATATTCATATGATTTGTCACAGTGTTAGGTTTTTTTGGTCTTGCTTCAGTTTTTGAAGAGATTGTTTCAGAAAAGTTTGTCATACTGTATTAGGGAGTATATGGAAAACATTAAATTACATATTTTTGCTCATGTCTGTTTGCAGAGCTATTTGATATAGATCTCAGTAAACACAGACCTCAATATAGCTTGTTAAAAATTCTCTTTATTTCAAGTATATGTGTAAACTTAATCTCTGACGTCCAGATTAGGCATAAATTGAGTTTTGGTTGTATGATTTTGCCGAAGTTGCTAAGTGAGATCAGGTTAGTTAGCAGGTGAGAGTTAGCTAGGGTGAAAAAATGCGTCTGGAGCCAGACTGTTGATCAGCACAGGGCTGTGCCAGAGAGAAGTGGGGCATGGGACAGGATGGAACGAGAAATGGGGTGACAAAGCACCCAGGATAAGCAACCTTAAATGACAGTTTTTTCAAACCTTTCAAACAGTACTGTCATCTCAGCTTGTGTGTAAAAGTTTGTAGGAGCCTGGACCCAGGTTCTTGGCTATCTTTTAGCAACAGGAGTGTTCCTTCTGTATGAATGCTTGGTTTCCCCCTGGAAAACAGATTACTGGGCTGTTCTGAGTGGTGGCACATCTCTGCTGCACTGTGCTCGGACTGTAGCACCAGCATCACCCCATCAGACAGCTGTGTAGCTCTATTCATATGAGTCTGAGCCTAGACTGAGAACCCTTCCCTTCATCCTACCTTGGTCTTTAGCTTTCTGATTTCATTTTTCCCTCTTGTGTGTGGCAGGGTGTGGACACAGGTGCACCACCTCTGATTCTGGGCAAGGTTGGTGCCTTTTGTATCGTGCTTTGTTATGTTAGTCTCCTGAGGTTTTTTGAGCCCCTATTTCTTTCTCACTCTCCACATTTTGTCACATAAATATAAAAATGTATAAAGTATAAAATACTATAAAAAGCATTAAAATGTAATTCAGTTTTGATCCAAAGGAGCTTCAATAGTTAAGAAATAATTCTCCAGGAAGATTATCTTGCAAAAATCACTAGGAAGAGATACTATTCTTATTAAATAGAAGAATCAATGTTACATTTGCTGTCCTGGTTTCAGCTGGCAGAGAGTTAATTTTACTCCTAGTGGCTAGCACAGTGCTGTGTTTTATAATCAGTACAAGAATAATGTCAATAACACACTGATGTTTTAGTTGTTGCTCAGTAGTGCTCACTGTAAGTCAGGGGCTTTTCAGTTTCCTGTGCTCTGCCAGCAAGCAGGTGAGTAAGAAGCCAGGAGAGAGCAAGGTCAGGACAGCTGACCTGAACTGGACAAAGGGATATTCCATACCACATAGTGTCATGTTCAGTATATAAAGTGGGAGGAGCTGGCCAGGAGGGGCTGATCACTGCTCAGGCATGGGCTGGGCATTGGTCAGTGGGTGGTGATCAACTGTATTGTGCATCACTTGTGTTTTCCATTGTGGTTTTTACTCCATTATACCACCACAGTGCTGACACAAGAAGGTATTCTCTGTTTCATTGGACATTACCTTAGTTTTGAAAGACTCTGGAATTGCTAAACATGTTTTGTAGTTACCCTTTCTTTTAATGTATTATTATTTTTTAATTGAAAGATACATTTATTCCAGTATAGTCTTTGAATCATTATAGAATGATTTTCTGTCTGGTGTTAAGAACTTTTGGTCACTTGCCTGTAGTTTAAGTTATAGCAAGATTCTTCTGAAGAGTGATGAAATTGATCTGAGTCAAAATATTACTATGAAGTTAGATTTTTTTTTTTACTTAAGGTGGAAAATTAAAACTCTTTGGGTAAACATAAGATACTTTTGCATGTAGAATGATTACTTTGCACAGTAACAACTGAAGGAATTGTAGTATTTTAAAGCCTTGATTTTTGTTGTTAACTATTACTTTGGTTGTGTGTCTTGTTAGCTAGCCAGAGATGAACCTTTGTCCCATTTCATGCTGCTGCTCTCACAAGAAACCATTACTAGTACTTTAAACAAGGAAATTACTTAAAATAACTCCCAACGTACCTTGTCATCTTCAAGAAAAAGGCTTTACTTTAGTGATATGTGAGCTGCCCTGTGGCTGACCTCACTAACTCTGTAGGTGCAGAGCATGAGTTTCTCAGGTCTTTTTTCTGATCCCTCAGTACAATGTATGCATCACTGATAATAGTCCTCTGGGGTCAAACAGGAGCTTGGCAATTGTACCTCAGGAAGTCCACCATCACCAAAAGCTTTTCAAGCTTTTTGAATCCGTGTTTGCTTCCAGCTGGTTGCCATCAGAGAAGAATGTGAGAATGGGACTACAGTGAGTTGTCATGGGACATTCAACTGTGCCAGGCTGCTAACAGGAGATTCATATCCATATAGTTTCTTAAGGAGGAAGCTTGTGACCCTAAGAAGGTATTGCATTGTGTTTTTCCATTATGGAAGATCCCTCATCCTGCAGGTTTTGCTTTCTCATAGCATCTGCTTTGCATATTTGTCACCAACCTGCTGCTGCTGTGCAGGTGGGAGTTTGCTTGCTTGTTATCTGCCTGAGTGAGTGCTTCATAACACTGAGGAAATTGTTAAAGTTAAGGAGTTCTGAGGAATATGTCTTGCATGTTCCTTCAGCCAGGAATACCAGGGTCTGCTGGCCTGTGGTTCTCTGGCTTGATAGTTTGGAAGAAGGGCAAGGTGCCTGGCATTTCCAGTTATGGCAGGCTAGTGAACAGATGTGACCTGTATACTCTGGTTCCATTAAAGGATGCCTTGCAATACTAATTACCTCTGGGATTAAATGGGATTAAGGAAAAGCTAATTACAAGGTCCATCCCAAGTCCTATGTACAGTTCTGGGAATTCAGGTCTTCTGCTGTGTCAAGATTAATGAGCAATAATTTTGGGAAGTAGTTTAGCTGCTCAAAAGATTACAGTGTTACTTTGGATATATGCTGGTGGAAGAAAACTTAGCTGTTGGCTGGAGGTGCAGTACTGAGGTGATGCTGATGCTGTTTCCATGGATGTAGACCCATCACTATTTCTGAATAAAGGATTATTCTATGCTGTGGCCTCAGAGAGTTAACTTTTGCACTGGGCTGGTGGCATGATTCAGTTGTATGTTTACTTGGCTCTGCTCAATGTTATCACATGATCTTCTGAGAGTCCTGGTAGCAATTTCTCGTTTAATCTCTCCTCGTAAAGAGACACCTTTGCCCTTGCCCTGAGTTGGACTGGATGTACAACAGGCTGGGTGCCTGTTGCTGCTTGTGCTGACTTGGTGGAGCCTGCCGGTAAGGATGGGGAGATCCCAGGGTCCGGCACATGGTTGTTTTGGGGTGTGGATTTAGGCTGCTCTGCGCAGTGTTGGCCTGAGCAGTGTGAGCTGAGGTGGCCTGGAGGTGTCGTGCTTGGGGGCACTCCCTGGGACACTCTGAGGTTGCACAGGAGTGAAGCTTGTGTGACCAGAGAGGAGACTGGAGGCAAAGCACTGTTTTGGCACTCTTGGTGAAGAGGCAGCTTCATTACCTCATTGTTTAAAACAATAGTGTATATACTGGTAGTAAAGGTCATATTTAGTCTGAGAGGGCATTGTACAAATAATTCTAACTGGTTTACTTCCAAGCGAGGTGCCATGAGACAACGAAAAAGGGAAAATTAAATCAGTTGCCTAGAGGTCAATGAAAATATCCTTAAATGCTCACTGGACCTTCCTGGCTTTCAAAGATGAAGGAGATTAGAGCACGTCTGGTGCAAACACTCTACAAGGGTGGCAAAAGCTGGAAAGTACACACACCAGTTTTGCATTTAGAGAACTGAGAATTGAGAAAATAATATAAATTTAGGTATATGGGCATTTGTCCTTCTTTGAAAGTCTCCTTTTCATCTTTATGTTAAAATGTGTTGTAAATTTCCTGTTACAGAGGTTCTACATCAATTGCTATTGCTCTGTTGACTTTCATTGTAGGTTTTAAACCCTTTACATGCTGACAAGTGTGTGATTCCATTTCTGTGTCAGTCTGTCAGCACTTTTGTAGTTTTTTTCAAATGTCTTTGTCCAGGTGCTTTATTTTTGCAAAGGAATTTTTCTTTATCCTCTGAGATAGAATTGGCTACTTATATGATCAAATATTTCTTGTATCCACATAAACCTCTAAGATTGCAAGTGTGCATTTTCAGTGCAGACAGTATTAAAAAGTTTACTTTAATACCTCTGGTAGGAAGGGACTTAACTGTGTCACCCTGCCTGAGCTCAGAGGATGTATTTGTCACCCAGCTCTGGCCCAGAGATGTTTAGTTGCCTTATCACCTCCCTTTGCTGTTGCTATGTACTGGTTCCCTAGTTTTTAGGGTGTATGGGTGCTCGCTTCAGTGCTGGAAAGCCAGCAGGATGCTGCCCAGTGTGGTGAAGTGTCATGAGGCTAAGGACAGGACAGAGTGGTCAGGCAGTGCAGCTGGGAAGGGGGGAGTGAAGGACTGGTGAGGCAACCTGCAGCTTCTTCTGCTCTTGTGTGCCTCCCACCTGGTTTCCTTCACTGCCTGGAAATGTCTCTGCTCTGTGCATCAAGGTCAGGCCCATTCAGAGTGCCTTCCCTTCCTCCACCCACCCACTGCTTGCCCTTTCCCCTCAGATTGAAGGCTTAGGTCACTGTCCTAATACAGTGTTTTCAATTTAATTGAAATGGAGTTTTCATCTATGACTTAATATTGCATGCAGCAAATGTTTATTTCCCTGTGTCGTACAAGAACATATGGTATTCATTTGTAGATGTGTCTCATAATGGGAAGTACAGCTGTCTAGCATGAGGAGCTTGGTCCTGTAACTAAAAATCATGGATAGCAATACTCATGAGTATTTATCAAGCTTTAACCTTGCTCTTGTTTTTCTGTACCCTGTGTGTGTACACATGGCAGAAGAAAATATGAATTCATATTTCTAGAAGTATCTGCATATGGATTGTGCCTTACTTCAGGTTTAATGTGTTCCATGTGAAGTATTGTATTTAATTTTCCTTGATTATTACTGGGATCTGCAATTGTAGCTACTTAGTATTACAAATAGGTGCTATTTTTGCCCTGTTTATGCAAAGGAATATGTCTGAAGTTAAAGGTGGGGATAGAACCTCTGGATTCATGGGAAAGTTAAGAGTACAATGTCCTTTTTACTTGCATTTTCTGCTGGCAGTTAGCCCTCCACTGAAGTATTTTGTTTGGGAATGCAGAGTAAGAGTTACAGCTAATATTAGTGATGCTATGATGTTGAAAATCCATATTCATGTTGTTTCATATAACTGATCAATATCTTTCAAAATAGACTGTTATCTTTTTAGAACAATTATGGAGAACGTTATCAGCTGAAAAAACGTGTAGGGCACTGCATGTTAACTTAGAAACCAATATCTTTCATGTTTTTAAGATGATAGTAAATAAAGGATGTTGGTTAATAAAGGGAGGAAAACAAAGGATTTTCCTAAATAATTTGTATTAAGAGACATGAGCTAGATAATTTGCAAGTCTACAACCAGACTTTTTTTTAACTACCTGTATTTAATACAGAAATACTAGAATTCTTGCAGACCCTCATCTGCATCCTCTTTGATGAGTGTAATTTAAACTAAAATTGGTAAAACTTCTTTTGTTTTTTTCTTTCTTTTTTCTCATTTTAGTAGTAGCACTTTTTCTTTTCAGCTGCAGGGCAAGTGACTGTCATATTTCCCTTTCTGACCAGACTTGTACAATCCTTCTTGCTGCCTTGAAATATGTCAGCAGTCTCCCTGACCATATTAAGTTTTCGTGCACTCACTACCTAGATACCCACCTGGAATGGAGACTGCTTACACCAAAAAAAAAAAAAAAAAAATCACATTTAGGAGTAAAGAACAAAAAAATGGAATGCTGGTAGTGGAAATGAGAAACAAGGACTACATTGTGAAACTGTGATCAAATAATAATAAAATACATGTGAGATAGTTGTTTTAGGGCTTGTTTTTCGTTTTGAATATTGTTTCTGTTAAATGATTGGGGTTTTTTTTCTTAATTTCCAGTGTTTATTTCATGTCTGTTTTCCCTCTGTTGTTTGGTTTGTATAATGTTATCATTTTTCCCCTCTCTCTCCTGGAACAAAACAAAAGCTCTTTCAAATCCTGTCTGTTGAAGTTTTGGTTTTGTATTCAAGCCCTGGTGCTCATAGCTTTGTGGACAGGTAGCACAGTAGTGAATCCTGTGGTAGGCTACCTACCAAACTTGCACATGAACACATCTGTATATTCAGATTGGTAGCTCTACATCTGTATTTTTAATTTGTAGGTGAAGGGACATACCTCTGCATACAAGTACCAGAAAAGCTTTGCAGGGGCCTTGTCTGAAAAAAATACACATTTTTATGCCTTTTCTCCTGATGTTCAGAAAACAGATGTGGAAACAAAGGGTGAGAGGCAGAAAGAAAATCTGTAATCCTGAGCTGCTTCCTGTTGCTTGGTTTCCCACTGACATTTAAGAACTACTCAGGAAAAATGAGGAGGGAAGGAGTATATTAATGTAATTTTGTTTTGTTCAGTGAGTTCCTTGCTTCATCATAGGGTGAGAAGCTTTGGAAGTGCTCGTTAGCATAGGTAACAGAACACAGGTTGGCAAGGGTCTGCAATACTCTTACTGCAGACAGTTCAGCTGTTGCACCCCAGGAATAGGTATTTCCCAGGAATACTTGCTTAAAAGAAGGAATTTGATGGGGAAGGAGACATTGCAAAGACTCACAGCTTTAGCGGTTGCCCTGAAGGATGAAAAATTAGGATTGCAACTGGGTGCACTTTTCAGCCTCTTTTGCTGAGGTGGGAATGGGCGTCTCAGCTGCCCTCTTTGTCTAGTGGGTCTGTGGAGAAAACGGCTGGATCAGGGCACGTCTGCATTGCCTTTTGCTTCTGCTGTGGCATGCCCTGCCTGCCTCCTATTGAAGGAATTTCTCCGAGCAGGTTTGCCTCATATGCAGAGGTATGTGCAGCCTTGTGTGTTGGCTCCTCTGGCATTAGGTGAAATCCCAGCCACCAATTTTGAAGCTGTTTGCAAATGCCACTTTCCTTATGCTGAGCCTGAACTGAGCCCAGATGGTCCATTCCTTGCCACATCCTTGAGACCTCCCTCTCTCCTATCCCCTTGCTGTTAAGCCTCTCTCTGATGTTTTGCTTCTGAACAAACCTATATTCCTCATAATCCTTTAGTGCTGGCCCATCTTGCACATGCTGCTCTCCTCAGCCCTTCCTTCTTCCTCCTCTCCCTCTCTTGTCCAGCTTCTCTGAGACCAGTTTTATTTGCTTTGTCTTACTGGTTCTTTGTTGGTGGTTTGTTTGGACAATGAAAGTGGTTTCCTTACAAAACATCATTAGATTTCTGCATGAATTTCCTTGTTTGGGAATGCTCATAAAGATTCATTTACAATTTATTCTGAATGTAAGGATTATATTGTAATAAATTGCCTATGAATGCATGCCAATTCCCTTCAAGCATAAACAAAATTACTGAATTGTGCTGTAAGCCTTATATTTGCAAGTAACAGGGTTATAAGCCAAACTAAGAGGTCCTTCAAAATGGTAAGAGCTAATGATTTTAGAGAACTAATTGCTTTTAAAGGCACAAAAGTAACTCCACTATCATTTCATGGCTATAACTGTACTTCACTAAATGGTCTTTGTATTTGCCAGGATATCTTAAATCGGGCTTTGTTGCCATGCTTATTTTTTTTCCAGTGTGAAAAGAAAAATAAATTATTTAAATCTTTCCTCTCTGCCTCTCAATAATGGAATTACAAATACTGTATCTGTTTCACTTCCTGGTTTATTCTCTTTGATATTTGTGGAGCCTGAAGTGATCTCACACAGGCTTTATTCTCTTCTTTGGGATAAGATTAGTTCCAGTGGTTCTCTTGGAAGATTACAGAAAAAAAATGTGCTTTTATAATGTGTGTTATATGCTTGAGTATTTTCCCAATAAAATACATGAGGGTGGTCACAGGGAACATATTTTACATACATTTTTGTCATTTATATGAATTGTAGAGAATGAAAAAAGTCAGAATTGTAAAGGAAAACATCTGTGCCCATATGAAGCCAGGTGATATAGAAGGCATTTGGAAGGAATGAGAAAGGTAGGTCAGTTGACCATGGGACAGAGCCAAAAATGTGACAAAGGAGATTCAAGTGAGGCCCTTCCTTTTCTTATTTTCCTACCTGTAGGCATTTTTTTTTTTTTTTTTTACTATAGCTTTAAGCAGAATTAAGATTGAATATGGGGGAAATAAACTGAGTGTTTGAGTTTTGGAAATTGACTTCTCTTTTCATTCAGTGAGGCTTGGGTGAGCTGTCCCAGCTTTTCCAAAGATGTGCATGACTTGCAAACCTGCTCCTAATGTGGTACCACTTTTGTGATTTTTTCCTACACAGGTCACCCACATTCCATTGCCCCTTGTTTTGCCTTCTGGTGGATTTTATTCTCCCGGGAATAGCTGATTTTCTGAAATGTGTGATTTGGAACAGAAATTGATATGTATGTGCAAAAAAATAGGAATGTGAATCCTAAGCCTCTAAGTCTTCATTCAAATGAGAATGAAGAGGGTCAGAGTGTCAGGACCTGAGACAATGTGGTTGACTTCATTTTGTCAGTACAGAAGTAACCAAAACCGATCTCTTCCCATACTTCCCAGTTTAGCTAGGTTATGATAATTTCATTGCAAGTCTGATATATTATGTTGTGATGCTTTGGGGTTTTAAATAATCTCCAAATCTGAGGCCTTGACAATCACCTTTTTCTAAAAGAAACAAGCAGGCTTCTGCATCTTATGGTTGTAGAATAAAGATAAAAGCGTGCATTGAGTTGAACAGCTTGGATGCTGGAATGCAGCGGTACCCCCAAAACCAAGGAAACAGAACTGGTGCAGTAATTGTGTGGGGAGAGGCTTTATGGATGTATTTGTCAGTCCCGATTTCTATCTCACTTTGTGTGGAGTGGAACAAGGTCATGTTTTTCCTGAAACAACCTGAGATGGAATAGCAAACAACTCCTTTGGCAACTGTTCAAAAGTGTATATGTTGTGGTTCTAGCACCTCTTTTGTTAATAAGTAATTTCATATCATACATCATACATGGCGTGCCAATGATCTGTATCAGAACCACAGAATCACAGGATATGCTGAATTGGAAGGGTCCCACAAGGATCATTGAGTCCAACTCCTGGCCCTACGCAGGACTCTCAAGAGTCGCACCCGGTGCCTGAGAGCACTGTCCAAATGCTTCTTGAACTCTGTCTGGTTTGGTGCTGTGACAATTTCCTTGGGGAGCCTGTTCCAGTGCCCAACCACCTTCTGGGTAGAAAGCCTTTTCCTGATCTCCAACCTAAACCTCCTCTGACACAACTTCAGGCCCTTTGGTCCTGTCACTGGTCAGCACAGAGAAGAGATCAGGGTCTTCTCTTTCTCTTCCCCTCACAAGGAAGCTGTAAATTGCGCTGTGGTCTCCGCTCAGTTTCCTCTTCTCCAGGCTGAACAGACCAAGTGACCTCAGCTGCTCCTCATGGAGCTTTCCCCCAGGCCCCTTCACCCTCTTTGTTGCCCTCCTTTGGATGGTCTCTAATAATTTAATATCATTCTTATATTGCTGTGACCAAAACTGCACACAATATTCAGGGTGAGTTTATTATTAAGTTTTAGATAGATCATTATTAGTAATTAGATAGAGTATGTACATTTATTCACTTACCATAATTATAATTTATGTCATCAGGAATGGAGAACAGAGTCCAAATGGCTGTGTAGGAACATGAAGTCCTGTCAAAGGAATTGTCGTGAAATATTTTAATCTTCTTAGAAGTGCTGCATATAGTTCAGGCAGATTAAGTTTTGGCATCGTATCTGGAATCTGCCACTTCTGGTGCAGTGGATTAGAATGTTAAGTGTAATAGCCTGTGCCATTGCCACAGTTTCTTTCCTGTTTTCTCCAGCGGCAGGCTGGGGTTGGGAAAGCAGTAAGGTTATGTGCATGAAGGTAAAAAAAAAAAAAATTAATAAGTAATGAAGATGTAGCTGGAAGCAATGCAGTGTATATATATAGCTTTTTAAACTTCGTGTCTGGCAACCCTAAGTTTGGCCTGTTTCATATTTATTATTCAAGGAGGGGTTTAAAAGGCCAGTTGGTAGGGTTTTCTGGATTTTTGGTTTTGTTGTGTTTCAGGTTTTTTTTGGTTTTTTTTGGTTTGGTGGTTTTTGTTGTTGATCTCCAGAGCAGTTTTGAGCAGGTATTAGAAGCAGCTGATGGTATTACAAAAAATCCTCAGAGACCTGATTCTCTTTGCTCAGTCTTTTTTATGCTCATTTAGAAAGTGAATACTGTTTTTTACCTTCTCTGCAATCACTTTGTACTCTTTAGAAAGAAAACAGAACTTTGCCTCAGTTCCTACTTCATTGGCTTTTCTTTAGAGCTTAAGGAGGATTTTGGGGAAGTTTGATTGCATTTGACATTCAAAATGTTCCATAAGGTTACAGAGTAGCCAAAATGAAACTATTTAATGTGGGAGAGAAGGAATGCTAAGTGTCACTTCATGAAAAATACTGTAAATTATGTTGCTTCCTTACTGTTATTTTTCTGTGTTCTGTATGATTCTCTTGAAAAGACTGAAATACAGAAGAGTTTGCAGTCAGTCACGGAAAGCACAAATGTCACAAAAGGTAGAAAGGAAAGGATGCAGCTGTTACAACAGGTGACAAGATTTAGGAGGTAGAATGAAAGCAGCCATACAAGCCCAGACTGAAATTTCTCTAATGCCTTGTAAAAGCTATGAAACACTTTTGTCGCCTTGTTTTCCAGCCTTCAGCCTTGGAGTCAGAAATTTCATGTAAACAAAGTAGTGTTTACAGAACTGTTATCATGTTTTTTGGATTCCTTTCTGTGAAAGGAATATTGATGGACACTTTCTAAGACCAGTGGAGTTGAAGAGGCTGAACCTCAGTCTTCCAATCTGGTCTCCTTTTTAGAAATCTATATAAGTTGTAGAAAAAAATTAAACTTCCTCTTTTCCCGCTTCGACTCCGTGGTGATCACTGCGTCTCCCTCGGGACAGCATTGCGCTACACACTTTAAGGGTGGTAGGAAATATTTTTGCATTGTTCTGGACACCAAATGTCCAGACTTGGTCTTGCTCAAGGGTTACCTGTTACTTATGAAAGGTTGTGATGCTGGCTTTTGTTTGATGGGAGGTTTTAACGGTCAATTAAATTGAAGACCCTGTCTCTTTTAAATTTGTTAAGTCTTGTAAAAAGAGGACATTTTCATTTTCAAAAAACAATTTATCTTCATTTAGGTAGTGTCACTACTCTATGGCTTTATGTAAAATTCAGTTATTTTAGGACAACCTGCTTTGATGGCCATATCAATTCCAGTTTGATTTTTTTTTTTTTTTAACAGAAGAAGACTTTGAAAAATGCTCAAAACTCCACTGCAAAATGCTGGATACTGTGTGAAGGGGTGGTGTGTCAAAAGTGTGTCAAACATAGGGTTGAAGCCATTAGAACAAGTGATTTGGTAATAAAAAAACTGCAGCTTTTCCTAGAAATTGTGAAAAATCAGGATGCCCTTCTGGTAGGCATCATGGCTGTAGGAAAGTCTGGCAATCACTTCCCAGGCCAGTGATCCAGCCAAAAATGGGGACGTGAAGCCACACAACTGCTGTAGCCATAGGATTAGAGCTTTCTTGATTAATTCAGTTAAGAAGGTTTTGCATCTTGTGCTGCTGCTTGGGTTCTTCAAAGAAGGGGAGGGATGGGGAGAGTTTTGGGTTTAGGAGCTTGACTTATTCCTACACTTCTTGTAGCTCAGCATTCAGGATGAGAAGTGGGACAGGAGATTTGTCTTGTTTCCCTGTCCTTGCCTGCTTAGTTGTTTAGATTAGGCAGGATTCAAGAAGTCCTGTATTTATGTTTAAGGGCACAATGTCTTGTGCATGTGATTGCTCAGTGAATAGTTTTCAAAATGAACTCATAGGCATTTTTTTGGTTGTTTCAATCTAGCTAGCCTTTTTACTAAGAAAACTTAAAATTACTTACACAGATTACTGTACTTTGTAACTCCTATGTCAGCCAGATAATTGTTCTTTGAGAGTGCTGTTTTATTTATAGCCACAGTGCTGGAGTCGATCACAAACCCACAACAGCAGAGCTTCCTTTTATCTGTCTTGCAGTATGGCATGGGGTCAGATCTCAGTCTTTAACACTCAGTGGTCCAGTGGTGAAAGACTCCAGAGATCTGAGAATTATTTTTATTTCTGTCACTGATTTACACCGTCAGTTTGAACAGCAGGCTTCACCTCTCTGAGCCAGATACCAACCCCTTTTTTCTCCCCCTCTCTTTATGTGTCTTGTTTATCAGGTTAAAACATCTAAGCATGTATTGGTGTGATGTCCAGAATCCGCGAGCCTCATTATCTGCTCAGTGTATGGCTGCAGTAATACTCTTAAATAGCTTTTATGACTCTCTTTGCATGGACGTTTCAGAAGTTGCTGCTGTAATGTAGCTGTAGTCAGATATGTTTTTGTTGTTTTGTGTAGCTCTAAGTAAAGTGCTAGTTAATTGCAGTGCCAGAAAATGTCTCTGAAGGGTAGCAGTGCTCAAGACATTGCCTGTACAAGACTTCCAGCAGCAATGGTTAATGGCTAGGATTTAAAGGCACTTTTAAAGCCAAACATTGTATTTTCAGTGTACAGCTTAGAGGTATGTAATAGTTCAGTTTGACAAATAATTACATCACTTGATGTTGTGGCTTAAGCCCAACCAGCAATCAATCACCTCTCAGTCACTCCCTCACCAACAGGACTGGGGAGAGAATCAGAAAGGTAAAAGCTAGAAAACTCATGGGTTTGAGATAGAGACAGTTTAATGGGGAAAGCAAAAGCCACACACACAAGCAAGCAAAACAAGGCATTCATTCCCTGCTTCCCACAGGCAGGCAGGTGTTCAGCCATCTCCAGGAGAGCAGGGCCCCATCACATGCAACAGTTACTTGGGAAGACAAACTCCATCACTCCAAATATCCCCTCCTTCCTCCTTTTCTCCCCTACTTTATATATTGAGCATGATGTGATATGGTCTAGAATATCCCTTTGGTTAGTCTGGGTCAACTCTCCTGGCTGTGTCTCTTCCTAACATCCCTGCTAGCATGTCAGTATGAAAAGCGGAAAAGGCCATAACATAAAAACAATAACAAAATAGCAATGACAAACCCCTCTATATTATCAACCCTGTGTTCAGCACAAGTTCAAAACACAGTCCCATCCTAGCCATCATGAAGAAAATTAACTACCCCAAACCCAGCACACTTAATACAGCAATTTTCTTTACTTTTGCCGGTATTAGAAATCGGCTGATAAAAACAAATGTTTGGGAAACTCTTAGTCTTGTAGAACATTCAATTAAAGACAGCATTTAAAACTCTCATAAATACTGTTTGGTAGCTGTGGTAAAGGACCATATTTCTTTAACCCCAAAGAGTTGAATCCAAATTAAGATTAGACCCAGTAATAAGGTTGATGGCCTTTTCCCTTGTTGCCCTAATGACACCTTTTATAGGTATGAAAATTTTTGTGCAGGAAAGATCCAGGCCTGAATTTTGAATTCCAAAATTTGGCAAAACTACCCTGGAGAGAAATTCCTAAATTTTACGCTGAAAAGGTGTTTCCCTCTCCTCCCTTTCACTTGTTTTTCATCCATTGTTGTATTTCTTTCAAAGAAGAACGTAACAGATTTTAGAAAGTGATATCTTTTTGCTTCATACTTGCACGGTATTTAGTAGCTGGACTTTGTCCTTTCCTAGAGTCAGTGAGCATTCTTGCAATAATCCTTTTAGAGGAACTGCACATCTCTTTGAGCAGTGTTAATCTTTTATGTTTGGTTCAACAGTACATTTGTATTTGCTAGTTTTTATGACCATGAGTATCCGTGCATTTAGTATTTCTGCCTTTCAGTGTATGTACACATCTAATACATGCATATGTATACTATGTAAGAATACCATATAGTTTTGATGCCTATATAATTATGTTTTTGTGATGTTGAACGGTTATATTCATATCCAAAATTCGTGGTTAGCACTACAAAAATGACAAAGATTATATTTTTTCTCATCACTCACTGTTTTAGAACACAACATAGTCCTTTATTCTCAAGTAAGAAAAGTGGGATTAAGGACAAAATTAGCTTTCTGAAAAGTGAATTTATCTGAAATGCCAGTGAAAGTGCACCTTATGAACTGATTCATGTCTAGGTGTTGTAGTTTACACATGACAAACATCAGTTATGAACTGCTAAAAAGACAGTGGAACAGATGGGAGATTTAGTTTTCACAGGGAAGAAGATAAGGAATAAAGACAGCTGCAGTGTTATAAGATGATTCTTGATGAAATCAGAATCAGGGTGGCAGAATTAAAAAAAAAGCACATTTTTATTATGGCATAAATCAATGATTAATATAAAGAGCCATGTTTTCTTAAAGGCTGAGAAAGGACACAGTTGGTCACGAGAGGAAAGGCTGTAAAAGAAACATTTTGATGCCCGAAAGATAGGCTGGAAATAAATCCCCAGAGACTGATGTCTGTAGCTCACGTATTTGTTTATTGCAGCGCAGTTCTCCACCTAACTCACCCACTCTTGTCAAGTGCTGTGGCATATTTATATCATAAGTATTGCTTAGTATCACTATGTCACTGCAACATCACCACATGCATGCCAGAACTAATTTACATGGTATGAGCTCATGGTTATTAGAGAGTTATTTTGCACTGTGCTTGCGCCTCCCCAGTCCGGGGGTTGTCGGGGGGTCTTTGATGAAGGCTTCCAGGGTCTTCTTCGCAGCTGAACTTTTCAACTTAGTCTTCAGAGTATGCACAATTATGGTGTTCCTTGGCCTGTCTGGTCTTAACTGGTCTAGATTCTTTGTTTTGTGGCTAATTGGCTTTGCACTTGCCAATTTTTCATTAGTACTGTATTTACTATCTCTAAGGCTATCTACCTGGTGAGTTTTTTCTTCTTTTTTGTCTGTTCAGCATTAAGCAACTAATTAACCATATACTAGCCATTACATTGTACAAAAAGTTATTTATATCAAGTTATATAGGTATAAAAGCTATGATTCAGGTTATATAGGTATCAGGTTATATAGATATGTAAAAAGTCATGATTTAGGTTATATTGATAGCAGGTTAAATAGATATATTAGGTTATATTGATATAGCTCAAGCTATAGAAGCACCTTGTAACTTAGTTATATAGGCATCAATTTGCACACAGTTCTTCTCCTTTAAGTACTTGCCACAACATAAAGCACATCACTACTTAGCAAAGTAACCCGAATCTATTTTTTTCCCATGTAAATGTAATGAATTGAGTTAATTACAAGAATTGGTTTTAATGACTCCCTTCTGGAAGACCTGGAGTGCTTCGTCTTGCATCCTTGATGTTTCCAATAAAAGAAGGTATCTCTGGTGGTGGAACAAGAAGATTAAATGTGGCAATAACTATATTGAAGAATGAGTTTTATATCTGGGGGGCTCTGTTTTGTACTGAGATAAACAGGCAAAAATCTCATCGGCTGCAAAGGTCAGTGTCTGAGTATTAGAGGTCAGAACTGACTGTGCCATCTGGAAATGAGAGCATTGCACTTTTCCCTGTAAAGCTATTTGAAGAATAAACTATTTACAAGTAAGTAGAAATAGATGCTAATAAGATTTTAATGGAGTTTGAGTGCATTGTTACTGAAGATCTTAATGAAAATATGAGTTTTCTAGGGATGAAGAAACTGCTGGTGAGTAAGCTTGCTATTTGGTAATCTGAAATGCTTGAAAATTGCTTCAAATGACTGTGTGTGTTAGCATTACCTTACATTTTCTAGGGAAAAGAAGGAGATCTCTTTTAAGATGCTTTTGAAAAGCAGATGCATTTTTCAAATTTTAAATACATAAACTGGACACCTGAAAACAACAATGTACATAAGAAGTAACCTATTTTCTGAAACTGCAGTAGTGGGGGTTTTTTTGTTTGTTTGTTTGGGTTTTTTGTTTTTTATTGAGACATATTTATTTCCTATTGATAGTTTTTGGAAAGCAGTTTTCTACAAAACTTCAAAGTTTGTAACATGGGGCATTTGAAGTACTTCTAAAATATTTTTAATGAGTCTATAAATGTGGCATTCAATATTTTAAAAAAGATCTCTCAGATTTCCTATAATATTATTACTAAGATTGGTAATTTTTCCCCTTCTCTCTGTTGTTCTTGGCCTTAACATTTCCATCTCTGCATTTCTATTGTGCAATATACAAATGCTTACTAAGGATAAGTTTGGAGAGGGATTGAATTTTGTGGAAGGTCACAGCAGAAAACCCATGTTCTTTCTCTTGTCAACAGATACCTAAAAATAAAAATCTTACTTGGCAGCCAATTTTTCCATATGCTATGAAATTTTAAAATTATTTTTCTCTTCTCATCTACACCAAGCTTATGATGTGAAGACTGTCCTCATTATCTTCAAAAGGTCCTGTTTGTGCCTTTTTGTACTCAGGGGAAGGTTCATAGGAGAGACAGAAATGAAGATGCCTGGAGCCATTGCTGTGCAGATTATGCACCAAATACTGCTTCACCGATATCTTTCTCTGGTGGAGTGTGCAAGGCAAGAAACCTTGAGCCAAGTGAAGTGCAGAAAAGATCTGATCTGCTCTATCAGCTGGAGCTTTAGCAGTTGTTCTCTCTGGGCCTGAGCCTCTCTGTCCTAGCCCAGAGAAATGTGAATTGTGGCTATGAACAAATGCAGATGGCTTTGAAAGGGTTTGCAGTCCGAAGAGAAACTGGGGATAGGGAGTTGATTGAGTCTGATGAGGGAAGACAAGCAATCAGTGAGTGGAGGGGAGTGGTGTGGCACTTGGCTGGTGAGGAGATTAAGCATTGCTGGGGCTGGGGTTGAGGCTGGCAGCTGAGAATGGGCCTAAAGCAACACAGATTATTGAAGGAGAGACTCAAAGATTCACAGCAGAGTGGTGAGGTTTTTGTATGAATATTTCTCATCAGGATCCCCCGGTCATTGTTGTTGAACTATTTCAGAGGGCTTTCCCAACAGGGCATGGCAGTACTGCCTGCTCAAAATTAGTTTAAAATTAGAAGCGCAATACTCTCATTTCCAGATGGCACAGTATTGGTTTGTTAATGAGGGGTGGAAAGGTCAGGCCAGGAGGAACCTTGCAAGAAAAGCCGCTTACATTTGGTGGAGCAGAGTAGCCCTGTGACCAGAGACTGAAGGGCAGGGTGCCGTCTCTGAGAGTTAATGGAGTGTTTGTGATGTGCACCAAATGCTCATAGGACCCTGAAAATGGCCTTGAGTGCTCTGTGCTGAGTGTCAGCTCTGCATTTCAGGACACAGGCTTCTCTTCTCAGAGACAGAACTTAGTCTGGAGAAGGTGACAAGCCTGGCTTTTAGAGAAGGATTGGAGTAGCTCTGCCCTGTCAGTGTGGCACAGAGCCACAGCATGTTCCAGCCTATCCCACCTCAGCCTGCCAGAGGTCCTCAAAGTGCACGCTCATAATGTATTCAGTCTGTTCGTTTTATTTTTTTCATGGTGTGTGGTGGTGGTTAAATTTCAGCTGAGGTGGTTCAATGAGAGCAGATTGTTCCAAAGGTAAAAGGCCACCCAAGAGCTGCTGAGCAGCTCCACAGGGTTAAACTGAGGGACGATAAGCTGAAGTTTGACCTCCTTCAGGCAGCAGTTCAAGTGTGCAGAGTGTATTTGTTAGAGAGACCCAATCTGCTCTGAGCACCTTCATCTGAAGAAGGATGGAAGGCTGTTTAAGCGCTGGCAAGTCTGGCCTGCTTTGACCACACTCAGCACCCCAGCTGCCTGCTGGGGACACATCTATGACTGCGTGAACGCCTTTCTGCAATGTTAAGTGTTGAATTCACATGCAGCACTGGTCACACATGGGACACACCTGTCAGGAGAAGTTTAAGCACTGAGGTAGCTACATGGAGAAGTTGTATTTGTTGGGTAACATGCACTGCAAGCATGATGGTGTTATTGCCATTGATGCAAATGCTGAACAGTCCTTAGTATTTCGGGGGTTTTTTTTCCCCTGAGCTTTCAAGTAAGGGCAGATTAAGCAATGGTGTTGAGGTGCACATTAGCTTGGTGATTAATTGTCATTTATTAACTTGCACTTGGATGGGTGGGTAGAAACTCAGAGTTGTTCCATAAGGCTCTTTACTTTTAAAGGCAAAGTCCATATGGTTAGTATTTCTTATCAGAGAATCAAGCATGTCTGGTGTGAAATGATTTGTCACTTGGACACACAAGGAGCTTATCTTCAGAGAGAAAGGCATGGCTTTTTTACCTAGGGGCAGCTAACAAGCATCAGTTGTCCTGAGATAAAATGTAGGGACAAGAGACTTTCATTTTAATACCATATAAACTTGCCAAGTCAGCTAGATAGGGAGGTAGGATTTAATTTACTGTGCTTACATTGTGATAAATCCACAATGCTTGGTCTTCGATATGTTTTTTCCCTATGAATGAGTGGTATACTTAACCCCAAACCATGTCTTATTTTTTAGAATATGGAGAAGAATTCAGATATATAGGACTCTTCCTGAAATACAAAGAAGTTGCTATTTTTAATACAAGGAGGAATTTCAATACACTGTTACACCTGTAGTTTAGAAAAAGATTACTGACAATCATCATGTCCAGTCAGTCTTACCTCTACAAAAAGTAGGGATAACTCTGTAGTTGAATCTGATACTACTCGTGTAATCAATGTATAAACTGAATCAGTTTGTGGCTGTTGATTTGGTATATTTGAGTGTAAGGGTGACCTGTAACTTCAGTGACATCATTGCAACCTGTGTCCTTTTTAGTCTGAATTCTTTACTAGGTCAGTGGTCATTTTTGCCAGTGACTTAATGAGGCCAAAATGAGACCTAGATCTTTCAGCTTGTTGGTTTCTTTTATTACCTGCAGCTATACTTAAAATGAAAGATCTTTTTGGAATCCTTAGCAGTATATATTTGGCAGGGTGAAACAAAAACCAGTACTGTCAAACTACAAAAATGGTAAGCTTTCAGTCAAAGAGGTGGCAAGATAGAAACAAATAGTCTATAGTTTCTATACAAATAGACTATAGTTTCTATAGTCTTTATTAAACATTTGGATTTGCCAGCTTACTTCACAAACTGTAACTGCCGTAATTCTACATTGTCCTTTCCCAGCTGTAATTAAGGTCATAGACATCAGAGTAAATATGAATAAAAAATAAAAGCAGAATAGCAAAGGGAAAAAGTATTTGTACTGTCAAGCTGTAAGATTTTACTCTGGCAGAAAGGCAGTTTTGAAAAATTCTTTAAGAGGAGATTTTAGGAAGACAGGTGCCATTAATTTTGTGGAACTAACTGTTGAGAGTTGAATTAAAGGTGTGTGTAAAGAGGATTACTAGAACTTGGATTCATTTTTCCCTTTTTAAGACTGACTCCCATGCTGTTCCAGATTAGAAGATACATAGAGCAGAAATACTAAATCAAAAATATATTCCAGATACTAAAAGTTACTTTTAGTATCTTGATTTGCTTGTTGACGGTGATTTGTTTTGATACTTTGACACAATTCATGCTGCTTTCACACATATTAATACATCCTGAATCTTAACATGTTAACCAAAATTTTCTTTTTGATTTCTGCTTGTAGCCGTCGGTCTGGGCAGTATACAATGAACCATGACCATTCCAAGAAGATCCCCGATGGAGCATCGTTTGACCGCTCAGGATCCCAGGACTCCTTGGATGAACTCTCTATGGATGACTACTGGAAAGAACTTGAAAACATCCATGAAACCAGAGGAAATAATCATGAGGAACGAGTAGCACTTGTAGTGAAAGAGCCAGATGGTAATGAAATCCATTCTGTCAATGTTTTAGGGATTTTTCTTCAAGTCTTATTTCAAGAGATGGCACCCACCTAATACAGATCAAAAATGGAGGTCCTGAACATCTGCTTTGAAAATTCTGTTGCCTTTGATGCATATCACCAGAAACAGACAATGCCCTGAAACAGTTTTATCAGAGACAAGGAAAGGGCTGGTTTTCCTTTGAATGTTATTTGGAGAATATCAGAAAGGCACCTGTACTTGCAAATCACAACAACTGAACTATTTGCAGTTTACTGTTGAACTAACTTACCCTTTCACTCTTTGTGTATGTTGTTTGTTATTGTAGCTATTGTGGATAG
Organism: Cettia cetti; assembly: GCA_013401135.1. Lineage (NCBI taxonomy): Eukaryota > Metazoa > Chordata > Aves > Passeriformes > Sylviidae > Cettia > Cettia cetti. The sequence continues at coordinate 94,199 of VZUI01029394.1, read as the reverse complement.
AAACCTCACGCTTTAGAAGACAAGCCAATGATTAACTGGTTTAAGTTTAGTGAGTAACTTTCTACGCTTGTAACCATTGTGATTGTGCAGTTGTACTATTTCTGTTTCTCAGAAGCATAAATTATGGGCCACTCCTTGGGCATGGTCTTAGAGGCTGGGCATTTTTTTCTTTTTTTTTTTTTTTTCCTATTTTTTTTTTTTTATGTCCTCTCAGATAAAAGAGGAGTAACATCCTTAATTCTAGTTTTCGCTTAAAAATTATTTTTTAACAATGCAATAGCTGTCTCTCTCCCAGTTCTTATGAGACCCACAGTCTCAGTAAATTAAAATGGTGAATTTTGCATTTTGGTATGGCCTCCACATGAGTGAGAAGAATTTGCTCCATGAGCTTTCAAAGGGATTTGCACTTTTGCCTCCCTAAGCACTTTGGAAAGTCACTGCTCTGAAGAGCAGTGGCCCCTGGAGAAAGCTGTGAGGCTTCAGCCCTTGTGACCAGGGAACTATAGGGCTTTCTGACAGAGCCATGGGGCTTTCTGCAGAGCAGCAGAGCCCATCATTGTGCAGAACATGAACTTCTTCTCTTACTTCAGCTCACTGATGTGACTGTGCCTTTAGGCTCTGCACCCCCAGCCCCACTATTTCCATTGGATTTATATGTAGCCTTCCTCCCCCTGGTTACTGCAGCTGAGTCTGGGGTGAAGCTCAAATTGGCACAGTTGAGTTATAAGCTTGAGCATATGTTCCTGTGCCCCACACCTTGCCTAATGTGCAGCACCTCTCTTGGACACGAGTACTCCTGAGCACTTGGGGTGGTTGATGGGCCTGCCTGAAACTCGGCCAGGCAAAGGCAAGGCAGGGCAGAGAGCTTTCTCACAGCTGCTCTGGAGCATGGGTGTAGCCTTTCTTTCCAGCCCTGATAACAAAAGCTGAGAGTTTAGTCAGAGGTTCAGGATGTGGCTGCACAGCCATGGCAAAATTCATACTTAAATTTTGGTGTCTGTTTTCTGGATGCTGTTAATATTAAGGTGCCCACTTGGATGTGCTCTGGGCACAGTGGTAACATGCAATCAATAGTGAAGTTGACATGCCAGCTTTGGAGTATTTTTAGGTATCAGATAAATTGAAATATTGCTTGAACATTTGAGAGAATTGTTGGCATTCTGCACAACCTCAACTGCTACAGACAGAACTTAGTGTTTTATAGAAAATATCATTAGGGAGATACAGATTTCAGGAGCAGAAGTTTTTCCATCGGTGAAAATATTTAATAGCTTTCTCTTCTTTCGTGTGCAGTGATCTGTCAATAAAGGATTCCTTATCAGCTCTAAGACTAAAGCAAAAATTGTTCTGTGGGCTGTCAGCAGGGTGGAGACGATGTCATAAGAACTGATGACAAAATAGCATTAAGGTGACTCGTGTAGGCTGGTTTGTCCTTCATTAAATTGAGCTAGTGGAAGGCTGTAGGATTAATGTATCAAGAAAAGTGGGCAGAACCATGTCAGTAAGAGAGCTAAAAAGATTGAGTATTGAACTAAAAATCAGTGAAGCAGCAATGATCTGGCTTTCAGGCTCCCCATACACATTTTTATTTAGGTACATTTATAAAATGGTATATGATTTTAATGGAAGTGCTGTAGATTATTATAAAGATTGCCACATAGCAATCTGTGTTGGATTAACTACTTTAAAAGCTTTTATATCATATATTAAACCTTTTGAGGCTCTTTAGAAACAATAGCTTTTTTCCAAGTCATGACAGTGTAAGTAATTCTTAATTGTGTATTCCCTTGGTACTTTTCTGTGAATTATATTAACTGTATCATGTCATTAAAATCCACTGTACTTGGCAGTAGTCAATGTTTATGCCTTTTTCTCCTCAAATTGCTCAGAGGGAGAACTGGAAGAAGAATGGCTGAAGGAGGCAGGTTTGTCAAATCTGTTTGGAGAGAGCTCTGGCGACTCCCTGGAAAGCATGGTGTTTTTATCCACACTGACCCGAACCCAGAGAGCTGCGGTGGAAAAGCGGGTAGAGACTGTCAGACAAACCATGAGGAAAAAAAACAAACAGCACCAGATTCCTGATGTCAGAGATATCTTCAGGCTACAAAATGACTCCAAGGGAAAAGTGAGTTCCTGTCGGTTGTTCTGTTTGATTCTGGCAGAGAGAAGAGGGGGACACGTATGAATGGGGGAGAGTAGGGTGGCACCTGAAAGGGATATTTCCAGAAGATTTGTGTCTAATTTCACTGATCTCCAAGGGAATTTTTCACTAAATTTTCAGGGATGGTGTTTGTCCAGGTTAGACATTGCATTAAGCAATTTTAGTATTTATAAAGAAGTATGTATATTGGCTTCAGCTTACTTAAAGGTGTTGAATAAAACAACCGCTCATTTTAATCAGAATTATTTTTCACACAGATGCGAAACTTATCACAACAATCATCAAAGAGCTACCAAAAGCCTGCTTTTAGCTTTGAGTGGTTACCTCTTACTTATTGGTGCTTTTGTTTATTTGTTTGTTTTCTTGTTTATTAAAAAAGGTTAAAAAAGGGCATTAGCCTGACCTCATTGGTTTTTGCTAGGTCTTTGTGCCTATCAGCTTGGGCTGTAAACCCCATACTAACTCCCAGGGCCTATGTTTGTGTTAAACTGTGTATGGGAAGTTTCTCTGACAGGCCCTGAAAGGTCTCAGTTTTCCTGTCACGGGATATTGAAGAGAATTCCTTTCCCATATACAGGAAAGGGGAAGGAGGGAAATGGAGACTATGATTAGAATTCCTTTTCCTTGTAGAGGGGTATGTGTCCTCTCTGCTCCCTCAGAGCACTGAGATCTTCAGTCATGAGACCTTATAGCATGACTGGTTTACCTGACCTCCACTCTCTCCCTTGTTCTCACTGCTGACAGTGCTTTTTAATGCAGTGGTTGTGGTGATGGAAAGCACGGTGAATTTTGAGGGGATTTCATTTCCTCCTTCCCTCAACAGCTTCCTCTGCTTCAGCAAATCCTTCTAAACTCAGTTGAAGTGTAGTGGGGGAAGTGGTATATTCTGGAGTCACAACTTCCCTTTCACTGTTCTGCTTTGCCTGTGGTTGCAGAAGAGATATTACCTCCCTAAAAGCTCTCTGGGGTCTGATTTGTAATTGACTCTACCTAAAAATTACAAGATTTAATAGCAGAGCAATTTAGGTAAAATATCATGTAGCTTAAAGCAGTATAATTTCTCTTTTTTTTCTTCTATTTCAGTAAAGCACAAGAAGTATTCATGTTCCTGTATGTAAGCGCACACTGTAATGTTTGAAAATCCTGTGTCTCAGTGTTTGATAGATTTTTGCTTTTCTTAAACTACATGTTTTGATATTGAAGACACCACTGAGAAGACAAATGATTTTAGGCATTTAAGATGTCTAAAACAAATGGTTGTTTATTAAATACGGAAATATTGGGGGGAAAAATCCCTCTAAACTTGTCTCCTTGACAGAAATAAAATAATACAAGTATAGATCCTCAAACTTGTACTTCTTTCCCTTCTCCAATGCAAGATAATTGTTCAGAAATCATTGCTTGTGGTTATTCACCAAATATGTCACCAAAAGCCTGTTGGAAAGTAGCTTCCACTACCCCCCTAGGTAACTTGTCTTGCTGCTTTGTTGCTCAACCATCATTAGAAAGCTTTTTATGTAACAAAAGAGGACTGAAGCCACCTGCAGCTGCAGCAAGTCATTCTAGTTTAATAATAGTCTCTGAAAATCCTGTAGCCTCCCTTCATCTGGAGGAAAGCAGGAGGAAAGGTAAAACAATAGTGTTGATGTTTTGCATCAACACGATTGTGTTAATGTTTCTCTTAAATTTCCTGCCATATTCCCAAAGAGAAGCTAGACTTTTGATACCTTAACAGCTTCCCAGTCTGCTTCTGCTGCTTGTGAAACAGAGGTAATTTTCTGGGCAGTTGTGTTAACTTCTTCCTCCTCTCAAGATACCTGATTAAAAATAAAAAAGAAGTGAAAATACAGATTGTGCCAGTAAGATAAATCTTTAAAACTTGCATTTGTCTTCTCATTAAGTATGAGTAAATTGCTTGAGTAAAATGCAATTAGTAATACAGTGTGGTAAACATTCATTGTTAATTTGAATTGCCAAAAAGTGAAAATGTGGGTAAAACTGTATATGAGTCTTTGTATACCCATCTCTACAGGCACAGATTTTCTGAAATATTTTGTCTATAGTTGGTGTCATCCAGTTCACAAAATGTCCCATCTCGAGACTGGGTAGGGTGGCATTACAGAAAGGAGAGGATGGTTCAAATCCTTTCCCGTTCTTTGTCTCTTCAAAATATCCTGGATTTGCTGTTGGAAATCTAAGCTGTTAGCACAGATATTAACGTCAGGCTGCTCTGCAAAAAGGATGGGATTTCTCTTTAGGGGAGGCAGCCATGTCAGCTTTTTCAAGAGAAAGGAATTTGGTCAGAGTCAGTCAAAATATCTGCTCCAGGTTCCCTTTCCATATCCTTTCCAGTGCAAACTACAGCTTCAGGTCAGACTGCATTTTTTTATTCTTTGCCACTCTGGAAAATAAAGTCATTCACCCATGTAGCCTTCTAGGAAGAAGAGGAATTGACTTAATTACTTCTTTTTTAATTACCTTGGTTTCAGATCCCCTTAGACTTTGCCAAGGGGTTTTCTGCTGAAACACAGAGAAGTGCTTTTGCATACCCCTGAATTGCAGGAGTGTGTGTTTTAGTCCTGCACAGAGTCAAAGGAGTTTCTAGAACCATACACTAGGTTTTTATAGGCATGCACATTTATTGTTCATTTCTTAGGTCTGTGATGGAAATGAACCTTCAACTGTGAGAACAAGCGAAAACAAAAATGAAGCGCATGATGGAACAAAAGGTAGTGTGAAATTACTTTCTGTTTTATTTGTTTTTCTTTTGGTTTGTAGGTATTCAATGACACAGGATAGTACATATTTTAAGTAACTTTTCAGCAAATTATAGTGAGAAACCTGTTCTGGACTGCATTGTTGGGTGTGTAAAATTTTAAGTGTGCCTGTAGGTCATGTCCTTCAAGCCACATGAGAAACCCAGTTTATTATCAGGGATCAACTTCTAATCAAGCTGTCTGGGAGAAGTCTTCTCTCAGAGCTTATGCTCAGGTTGTTTCTGATCCTTAATTTATCGCTTCTGGTCTGTCTCTGCTGTACAGTACAGGAAATGAAGGTCTGTGCATAAACTCGTCAGTTCATGCAAAAGAAGAAAACCAAATGGACTATAAGCAAAAAAAAATGAGAGCTGGCTGGACTCAAGCATTAAAAAAATCTGTGAGAACTGGCTGTATACCTGTAGCTCAAATTAAAGGAAAAACAGTGGTGAAAGAAAAAAAAAGTTTACCTTTTCAAGGAAAATGGGAATGAAATAGTGTTCTCTGTGCCTAGGTTGTGTTCAATGGCATGTGATCATGGGAGAGAGGTGAAATACCCATGGAAGACTTTCCTCTCACTGTCGGGATAGTATATCACAGAAGTCCTTAGCTGACTCCATAGTTTCTGTTTTGAGAGTATGAATTTCGATGAAGGACTTTGACAGAGCTTTCTGCTTTTCTGGTCCAATAGTAAAAAGGTGGCTCTCCTCCATCATGTTAGGTTTCTTCAAAGTTAAGGGTTGCACTGTGTCTGGTATACCACCCTACCCACCCCTGTAGAGATCAGGTTATTTAGTGGCAGCTATTTAAGTTTAAAGATGCTGCACTGTTATTCTGCTTTGTTTTTATGTTGGGGTTTTTGCTTCTTCTGGAGGACTGGATACCACATAGATGTTACACCGAACCCTATACCCACATTAAGCAGGCAGATCAAGTTACCTATTGCAAGTTAGTTAGCTGTAATTAAGCCACCAAATAAAGTTCTGCTTCAGTTCTGCCTCAGTCAGAATACTGACCGCTAGCATTTTGGAAGAATTGTTACTTTAGAAGTAGACTTGGAAGACAGCAATGGGCAATACAGAATGTGCCTGGCACTTGAAGTGGGCGACATGAATATAAACCAGCCTTGAATAAGACTGAATTTGTGTGTTTCCAGAAGCGTGTATTTCCCTCCCACCATCTCAGCAAACCTCACTCCAATGAGAACAGTAAAAAAATTGGGAGGACTGCCAGACTGCTGGTTCAGCACAAGGGAAGGAAGAGATGCCTGGTGTTGTGTCAATAAAATTCACTGTAGAATTCAGAGCTGGAAAATTACCAAGCAATTATTACAGAGTTTTTATCACATCTGTTCTTTTTTTTTTTTTTTTCCCGTGGCCCTGATGAACCCTTTAGAAATGGGAAGTTCTGAAAGGCAAATCCCATATGCTAGCTCTCCTCAGCACAGATTGTGATGTGGATGGCAAATTCAGCCTGCATACATCCTGATACACTCCTGCTCTAGTCAACATGCTGCACTGGGCTCTGCTCCCAAGATTGGAGAGGAAGGAAAAAGCAGCTCAATCTGCAGTCAAACCGTGGAAGTTTGGTGGTGTTAAAAGCAGGCACCTGATTCAGTGCTTGATCTTTCCTCCAGAATGATGAGCAAATAAGTGTTATACAAACAGTGAATGAATTTAAGGCAAAAAGTAAGCAGTTCCTGATATTTCAGAGGTACTAAATATTTATGAAATCCAAATCCAAGGACATTATTTTAAAATGGAAACCTTCTTTGACACAGAAGTAGTCCCAGTTTTACCTGAAAAAATATGAACATCATCTCAGATGTTATAAAAAAAAGCCTAAATTGAGACATCTTAAGATTGTTATGGTAAAAATCTCTTCTTGGCCATACTCCAAAGGTGATGATTGTTTCTAATGGAATATTTGCATGCTGCATTCCCAAGTGCTTCTGCCAGACTGAAGGTATTACTGGTTTACCCTTAGAGCACACCTGGGCTATGTGAACCCATTCTTGTTTCTTACCAGTCCAACACACCTTGTTTCTTGACTAAATAATATATGCAAACTTACAGAATAGTAAGTGCCTTTGTTTCATGTAGGTATGGAGTGTATCTACAGGAAACAAAAAGAAAATTCCGAATCATGTATTAAGCTCTCAAAAGGCATTATCATTTTAACAATCCATAACTCTCACTAAAGGCCTGCAAAGCTAGTATTATCTTCAATAGATACAAAAGAAAGGAAGTAATTTTCTTTGCAATCATGTGAAAAGGAGTAAATAACTGTGTTGGTTGAGACCTCTCAAGAAATAAAAAGGGAATAATAAGACATATGAATAGCTAAATACTTATTATCTTAAATAGGGGAGTAGCAAAAGTCAGTTTACTGTGACTGCAGTTGTGTCTCTGAACTTAGGATTAGCTACAGGGGAGGAATAATAGATAAAACCTCTTTGTCTTTAAGGCATAACAATCTAGAGAATGGATGAACTAATTGTGTGTAACATGAGGGTAAAGAGCAGTAATGTTTTCTTCTTGGTAGAGAAAAAAAAATCTGAAATCTGGTGGGTTTTAATTAGAGAGTTTGGTTTTGCTTTTTCATTTTTAAATGAGGATCCTATATCCAAAGTAATGCTGTCAGTGAAGTGATTAGAAGTTTTTTTATTTTCAATTTATAACCATCTATGAACTAACATTTTTAAGAAATGTTTTGTTAATCAAAGAAAAAATCATTCTACCTTTCCAATCATAAATTAAGATCTGTCAGCTTAGTTCCATTGGTGTATACTCAAGATTCTCTAGCAAAACTGGGATATATAGCACAGTTGACACTTACAATGTTACCTTGTTTTATTCCTGAAGAATTCACATCATTTTATGCAATCTTTAAATAGCTCTATGGACTAAGGAAAGTGTACAGAACTCATGTAAAATACAGTTTCCACATCCTCATAGACAATATTTACATTTCTCTGTATCACATTTGCAATTTCTCTCATTAAATATTGCATGTGGTTGGCAGGTTGGCAGAACACCAAGGCTACTTCCTCTTACAGCTGCTGCCTAGGTCAGGAATGTACAACAATGGGAGCAAGGCTATACAGCCAAGAAGAGACTCCCCACAGCAGCAGCACTTCCAGATCTTTAAAACGTGCAGAGCATTACTGAGACATCTGCTTTACATGACACCTTCGTATGACCAGAAGGCTGAAACAGGAGCTACTGCTTTTTTGTTTGTTAACATCAGATCCCTCCTAGGCTGGTAGGAAGTATGTAGGTCAGGTGTAGGCCACATTAGCATGACAAAAGTTTTGGGGGTCGGGAAGCTGCTTTCATTCAGTTTGGATGCATATAACAGTTTACATGATACATTTGGATATACATGCAGGGATGCCAAGGGCCAGAGTCAGGGATGAATTTGACCTTGGATATGTTTGCTTACTGAGGACTCAGATATCTCTTTACCAAAATGAGCAGCTCTAGTTTCAAGATCAGCCTAATCTTCAGCATATGCCCTAGGCTTTTTGGGGTCTGTGGAAAGTGAGCAGAAGCCACTCTGGAAAAAACAAGTGATGAGTAACACACACAACACAGAATATGAAAATGTTCTATTCTACTTCTCCCATCATTGCTTGGTTGTAAGTAGAGTCAAGTATTAACTCAAATCCACCTTCTCTCCCTGAAAGTGTCTCAGCTTAGGTAACTACTTTGACTTTGTGCTTGCAGCTCAGTTCTTTCACAGACCACTGATACCATCAGTGTAGAGCAGCACTTCCCTGACTCCTCTTAATCAGCCCATGTGCAGACTTTCCCTTGCTTCAGAATCTTCGGTACCTTTTGCTGTACCCCATTTTCTGGGAACTTGTTTATGCCTTGGCTTTGGGTAGTTACTCTAGGCAGTACAAAAATTTCCATAGCTGTGTAAAAATTTAGTTTATTATGTTACACAACATTCTTACACCAAAACATGTGCATTGGTTGTCATTCTCCTTGACAACTCGTGCCCATTTTTGTCCAGTTTTCCTACACTTGTGGTATATTAGCTTTCAAAAGGCTGCATCTTGTGTGAGTAGGAGCCAGTGGAAGAATCACCATGATTCTATACTCAGCACTGGAGAGGCTACACATCGAGTTCTGTGTCCAGTTCTGAACCCCTCAATTCAGGAAGGACATTGGGGGGCTGGAGCATGTCCAGAGGAGGGCAATGAAGCTGGTGAAGGGTCTGGAGCACAAATCTGATGAGGAGAGGCTGAGGGAGTTCTGGGTATTTAGCTTGGAGAAAAGGAGGCTTGGGGCAATCTTATCTCTCTCTACAACTGCCTGACAGGAGGCTGTAGCCAGGGGGGAGTTGGTCTTTTCTCCCAGGCAGCAACAGGACAAGAGAACACAGCCCCAAGCTGTGCCAGGAGAGGTTTAGGTTGGACATTAGGGAGAAGTTCTTCACAGAAAGGCTGATTAGATATTGGAGTGGACTGCCCAGGGAGGTTGTGGAGTCCCTGGAGGTGTTTAAGGAAAGACTGGAAACCACCTGTGATTCTGTAATGTCTTCTAAAAGGAATCTATTCCTTGATGTATCCTTTTGGATAGATACCATGAGAAGGATGGTGGAAAGACTGAAAGATTTCTTAGACTTCTGTGCTTTGTATTAAATGGATCTTTTTACTGTATAATTTTCTTCTTGCTTCTTTCACAATATATTTTAACTTCAGACCAAAAGCAGTGGTTGATTGACTGTGAAATTTGGAAACTTCTTTTTCTAAAAGCAGAACTGCTTCTCCCTTTTTTGATTCTTTATTCCTTTAGCAAAAAGTGTTCTAAATTTGTCTAGTATTTGATTCCTTTAAGGAACAAAGAAAGAGAAGTAAGGCTATTGTTGTGTACCTAGTCCTTCCCTGTATCATGGAAGCATGCCCAAACTGTTTTGAGGAATCAAACTGGGGTGAGAACAGGAATGATGGAACAAAGATATGATCTGTGTGCTCCCTGTTATTCCCAGATGCTAGTGCTTTGGGTTATAGAGGACACATTCTCTATTGCTTCTGAATTTTAACAGCAGAAAGATTTGCTGATTTGTTCACAAGATGTTTGAGGCTGGAAAGTGATGGCAAGAAACTTCTGGTGCCAAAGTTCTTTGGCTTTGCAAGGTTCTGGGAGTCTGCTGTTTGTTTGAGGTGGATTGCTCTATCTTTTCATAATAGATAAGTAGAAGAGAAAACCCCATGCCTTGGCAAAATTACTGAAGAAAACCTACAAGAGTTGAACCCTTGTCAATAGCTAAATTTTCAAATGACGTAAAAAATACAGGAACAGTGACTTTGCAGTCAGAAAGTTCATTGCTTGCACAGCATTAATTTCTACTTGGTTTAAAACTTACTCAATGCCTTGAGTGGCGTGTTGCCCTGTTTTTCAGCCTTCTGGTTTGGAGTCAGAGTTTCCCACGCAGTTTCACGTTAACAAAGCAATGTTTTCTGTAACTATCTGTACTGTTTACATTCTTCTCTTTAGGAGGGACAATTGATGGACACTTTCTCAGACCAGTGGAAGTGAAGAGGTTGAACCTCAGTCTTCCAATGTGGTCTCATTTCTGGAAATCTATATAAACTGAAAGTGAAAATTAAACTCCCTCTTTTCCCCCTCTGACTCTGCTGTGGTCTCTGCGTCTCTCTTGTGATGGTAGTGTGTAAGTGGTACTCAATTTTGCTGCTGTTGATTTTTAGGGTTTTTTTTAATGGTGTTTTCAGGTCCAAAGTTCAGTCTTGGAACAGATGAGCAGAAGAACCTGCCTGAAGACATGCCATCTTCAGACACTGACATCAATTTGGAGATATCATTTTCAGAACAGGCATCTATTCTCAAAGACAGCTCAGGAGGCAAAATCTGCAAAGGTGGAGGGGGCGACACTCTTCTCCCGGTAGGTGTTTCTTACTGATTTCTCTTTTTTAACGTTGTCAAATTTAGCTTTGTAAAGATAGAGGTTCTTAAGGTAACTAATTTTTGGGAATAGTATATGCAATAGCATAAAAATAACTACAGTGATGCCTGTTTGTTTACTTGTGTGTCTGGAAAAATGCACTCCATATGAAAGCAAAAATGAACTTCTAATATTAAGCTGGAATAGTGGCTTAGTGGTAGTTGTACCACTCTGTCCTTGCTTCATTTACAGCCACTTTTTCTGTTACTTGAGGTAGATGCTTTACCTCTAATAAAAAGCTCTGCAGTAATATAAAAAATGTTGGTGGATGTCTTTAGAAACCTTATGCAATTGTCTGATGCAGGTAGGTGAGGGATGAGAATGAAGAACAGAATTGTCTATAGAAGTTAGAGGTCTGAAGTCAAATGGCAGGAAATTAAAGATTATTTTGAACTCAGTTTTTCTTTCCAACACTTAATAAAAAAAGGATCTTTCTGAATGAATCCATATAAAATCAAAAGAAAATCCTCCAAGGGATTTTGTTATTGATCCTCAGAAATCTGAGGATCTCTTTCTGCCTAACAGTTCATGAACATGCAGTTACATATAACCCATAAACTAATGACTGGTGTGAAAATTGTGTTGTTGTTGTTGTTTTTGTTTTTGTTTTTGTTTGGTTTTTTTTTTCCTAACACTGTATGCAAACATGTCTGAGTAAACACAGCTTTTGAAATAATGTTTCCCAGTTCTTCAAACACTTAATTTAGATAAGGACATGTGCAGTTCTTCAAGTAGTAATTACCCCATGTATCCTAGTTTAAACATTATAAATCAGACACTAATGGATATTTTAGAGATGGATTCTAAAGTGTTTGAATCATGTTTCTTTAATGCAGCCTATAAAAAGATAAAAGCTATGCTCCAACTTTTATTTATATATATATATATATGCATAATACATACATCAGCTCTACTTCTGGCCAGGCTTGTGAAGGATTGCTCAAAGACATGGCTGTGGGATTTCTTCTTCAGTTACAAAAGGAGCTGCAAAATTATAGGAAAAGGAAGGGAGTTAACCTATTTAAATCTACAATATATTGGTTGCACCTTCATCATCGGAACTGGCTATGTGTCTACCTTTTGTAAATTATGTTTATGTTTTGGTATGTGCCCTTGTAGTCATGTACCATAACCAGCAAATCATCTCTGCTCTTGCTGGGTTTGTTCAGGGTAAGAAAGTAATTATGAGTATATCACGAGTATGCGTCTTTCCAAGTGGAAGAAAGTCTTGTCAAGCTTCCTGCTTTGAGTCATGCATACAAGCCTGTGGTGAGAGGTGGAGCTAGAAAGTTCAATGAGTTGGGAAGTCCCCCCCCTTCCAACTAAATTCCTTGTATTTATCTCTGACTGCAGCCTCTGAGTATCTAGTGCAGTAGGAAGGAGCCATGATAGTAGAAAATATCCGTCTTCCCTAAGAAGAGAACACCTTTATTATAATTTATATGGAAGCCAGATATTTTATTTTGTGTGCACAAGTGCAGAAGGATTTCTATCCCAATTGTGTGTGCGTAGCATTGTTCATGGACAGCCATTTCCACCGCTATAAACTGGACAAGGATGCAGAAGGTGAAGGGGGAGTACATGGTTGCAAACAGGACAAATCCAGACTCTTCTTGGAGGTGTCAAGTAAAAGGACAAGAGTTACTGGACACAAGTGACAAATGGTGACATTTTGTTTTGCATAGTAAAGTAAGTCCCCATGAGAGCATTCCACACTGAAACAGGTTCCCACAGGGGTTGTTGCAAATTTTCAAAATTCATTTGAACAGCAACAACAAGCAATCCAACTAGACTTTCTATTTAAGCTGTGCTTTGAGCAGCAATTGAATTAGATGACCTCCGGAAGGCACTGGGAACCTAAATCTTCCTATCATTTTAAGATCATCTGCTTTTTAACTTATTTGTGGGATTCTCCCTTGATATAGTCAGTAACAGCAAGCTTCATGATGAAAGGTTGTACCCTGAAGGAAGCACAGCCTTTGAGCTAAGTAATTTGTCATGACTTGGATTATTCACCCTGCTGCAAATGTCTGCTTTTAGAATTTCAGACTGCCGAAGGACAAAACAGGTACCACAAAGATTGGCGACCTAGCCCCTCAGGACATGAAAAAAGTCTATGCTTTAGCACTGATTGAATTAACTGCTCTCTATGACATACTTGGGACAGAATTCAAGCAGCAAAAGGCTGTAAAAATTAAAACCAAAGGTAAGTTGGTGTTTTGTATTCTGAACCAATTGCATCTGTTTAATCCGATGAAACAACTGTACCCTTTTTAATGATCTTCCAGCAGAAAATTTATATATAATATTTAAGTAGTAACATAGGTCCTGAGCAACATTTGATTTTACACCTTAACTCAAGGCAAGCTTTAAACAAGTTCACTGACATAATGTTTCCAGCTCTTAGTCTAAAAATAAAACTCAAGACCGTCACTGAACAGATAATCTAAGGAGTGAAGGGTAACTATCTTACTCTTATGTACAGCAACAATCGCTTCACAGAAGTTTGTATGTACTGATTTATTCCCAAAAAGCATGAGCATGTGCTCTTTGTGGGTATTCTTTTCCTGATTTCCTGAAGGTAGGTACTGATCTACTTTCAAAATTGGACTCAATGATCTTAAAGGTCTTTTTCAGCCTTTACAATTCTGTAATTCAGGTGAGTCTACCTGACTTTTTTGTTTGCCATTGGTGGGAGATGCTGGGAGCCTTTGTCACCTGTTTCCTATTCTGTTTGGCCCTAACATTCCTGTGTCATATAGGCCTTGCCCATCCAATGTTTACTTAGGCTGTAATGCAGTTACGCTGAATGGCATCATATAAAGTGGAAAATTTAAACTGTTGCAGAGGAGGCAGAGACAGCTACCACATGCCACTTTCCTCTGCAAGCCATCAGAGCATATGTGTAATCACAGTGCTTTTCTTTGGAGCATGAAAAGCATGGAAAACAAATTCTTGATACTAGAGTTTTTCAGTGCTTTGTTTTGTTTTTGTATTTTTGACTTCTGCTAAATGCTTTACAAGAGCTTGAGATGTGTTACCAGTTAATCACAAGCCTGCTTTGGCCAAAACTCTGTTGTCAAGGTTCAGTGAATGTGACAGTGCAATGGCTCACTTTAAATAATTGAAAGCAACAGAGAGCATAGCGATACACAGCAAGGTACAATAGATTCTTCAGAATATGTTCTTCACTTTACGTTAGTAGTAAACAGCTTTTTTAATGCAAAAGGCATACACAGATGCATCAACATGACCTTGATTGCTTGAATGCATTTTCTTCTTGCAGAAGTACTTGAAATGTCACACTTGTGAGATAAAGCACTTTTTTGTCTTGTATTTTGGGTCTTAAAAAATTGTTTATTGAATTTCACTTTCAGCATTATTAGCTGAATGGCAGGCATTCATAAAAGATTGAATTATAAAAAAAAAAATTAGAAGGTAAGAAAGATAGGCTAGACTCGTGGCAATGTGTAGGAAATGGGCAATGACATCACCTTTTCTGCCAAGCTAATCTGTTTTTGCAATGTACTGCCTTCAGTGCCTCATTGCTCTGTCTGACCCTTACCTCTTCACCCCTTAAATGTTGTTTGGCCAATTGATTCATACAGTGCTGGGTCTATTCGCTTTCTCCTTTGTGCTTGAATATGTAAAGATGATGAAAACGTTATTCTTCTGGGGAATGCTGTGCCCAGTGCTGCCTTTTTATTGTCCTCCTGGAGCTTGTTTTTTCAACTGCATTTCAATGGAAACTTTCATTATTGATAAGAACTTCAAGATAATAAAGCCATGGGGTATGGCTACTGCCTGTATGTATGAGTCCCTTGTATTTTTTAGGTAGACTTTTTATGCTGACAGAGATACAAGAACTTCTGATTTGGCACTGAAATTGATCTTTCTTTGATATATATCATATTTTCTCAAGGGCTGACAGGTTTTTTAGCAATTGCGTCTGTTCTATGTTGATTATTGGCATGGCATCATACCAAGCAGCAGTTTTTAACTACATGCATTGTTATATGCTGCTCCAGAAAACTTGCACATACAGCAGTTATCAGTACTTCTGACAGAGGAGTTCTGTGTCAGCAAACTTTAGGTTAGTCATTCTTAGCATAGCTCTCTTTAAATGGTTATTCATTTTTATTGAACTGGGCCATAACACATGAAAGTCCCATTTACATGGAAACTAAGGTTAGTTTTTCATCAAGGCTAAATTAATTGTGACTGAATTCCTTTTAAAAAAAAATTGAATTGTCTTAGCCCTATTGTAAAGGTTGTCTTCTAACCAGGAATTAACTGTACTTTTTTTAAAAAACCTTTAGTGAGTTGGTTATCTTGCTAGTCTGCTGGTGCTATATAATTCAAAAGCACAGGAATTGAAAAGATGTTATTTCCAAACCCTCATAGAGAGAAGTGTTCAGAGCAACTCTGGGTGATAATTGTATTTGTCTCATTTTAGTGACCAGTTCTGGATACCCGTGCCGTTTCCATCTCAACTATAATAACTTATATTGAGTGGTGAAGATCTGCATTGCAGGGTCATCATCACATCCATTCTGCAAACCAGAACTACACGGTTTGCTTTCATTTATGCAGTTTGCCTTACTGTGCTGCAGAACATGTGGATGTCAATTTGAAGTTAAAACATAAGAATCCTTTTAGCCAGAATGTTTTGTGTAATAACTTGGTTGACAAAGATATTAAAACACTTTAAACAAAAGGTCAATAGCTCTGAACACAATGAATAGAATTACTGCTTCAGGAATTTGGGGTTATGCTGGTATCACATGTACTGGAAAAGATGTGGATAATATCTCCACTTCTTTTGCTTTATTCTTCAGACTCTGGCTTGTTCGGTGTCCCACTGTCGCTTTTACTGGAACAGGATCAGAAGAGGGTCCCAGGAACCAAGATCCCACTGATTTTTCAGAAGGTAAGTAGGCATGAAGATGTTAGCTTTTTACATACATGCAAAATGACAAAAACATAACGTTTTGTCCTAGATTTATTTGCTTCCTGTAGCAATATTTGCTTTCTGTAGTTTTTGGTATAATAGTCTAATCCATCGAAGTTAGTGTAACTTTTATTTCCGACTTTACTTACTAGTTCAGTAAATGTGGTATTTTGCATTGTATCAGACATATTTTGAATTAAAGAAATAAACTCACAAGGAAGGTGCTTTTCCAGAAGACTTGTTGCTTTAGTACGAAGGGGTATGCTTTGACCCATATTGTGTCATGGTAAAGGGGGAGAGAATTGGAAAGAAGATGGAGACTCTGGATTTACTGCCCACACATAGCACATCTTATTTTATGAGAAGAAAAGAAACCACTGTGTGTGGACCTGTCCTAGCACTGGCAGAAACTCAGTGCTCCATCGTCACCATTGCAGTCTGTTTGTAGATGTGTTTGTTACTTTTTGAGGAGCAGAAGTCTCAAAGTAGTTTTGTATCACAGTCTGAAAACTACTGCTGTGTCATTCATGCCAGAAATTACTTCCTCAGGATCATAAAAGCACGTTTCTGGAAAAGATTCTATCTATAAACTGAGAAATCAAATTGCAAACAGTGATTGATCACTCTTCAATCTAGCAACATCGAAAATTCTACACAAACATTAATATCTTATAGATGTGATTGGTTTTGCAAGGTGCAGACGTTATTTGGAATACAGTTTACTTCAAATGAGAATATGAAAATAAAAAGTTTCCCATTTCTTCTGCTTGTTCTCTGCAGCGCGTGCTTTCCAAGAATGGGGGATTTATGTAACATGTAAGAGAGAATTTTGTTCATTCTGCTTGCTGAATGTGTCTTGTTTATCACTGAAATGAAGCCAAGCAAGCTAACAGGAAGGTTGCTTAACTAAAAATAAAAATGCACCTAGTTTTTTATTTCACTGAGGAATTTAAATTAAAAACAATGACGTAATTTAGTCAGGGGTTTTCCAGCTGAAAAAATCTGACAGTAATACCAATTCACGTGTCGTCATCAGGAGTTTCTGCTGACAGTAATTCCAGTTTCTGGCCCGCTAATAAAGCCATGCAAAGCAGCCCTGATGGACATGAGGAGGGGATTTCCCACAGGCAGGAGGTTGGTGGTGGCCAGCGGCTTCCTCTTGCTGTGTGCCAAGGGGGCACCTGTGAGTGAGTGTTCATGAAGGAGTTGTGGCCACCAGTCGTGCCACCAGACCTTGCCTTCCCCAGAAGTGGTGGTGATGGCAGGTCACACACTGCCCACAGCCTCTTTTTGCCCAGCAGATGTGAGTGGCAGGCATTGATACTGTGTCAGCCAGGTACAGGATGAGTTGGATGGGGCCAGTTGGCACCTTTTCTTTAACCACGGAAAATGCACTAGGGTGACACTTCTAGTGCGGTTTTCTAACTTTTTGAGATTTTCTGTCCGATCTTCTTTATGACATTTATCTGTTACATAAATCCAGTGGTAGGTAAACTCCCTTTAATTTCTGTAACTGGAAAAAACACAACTCTGTTGCATAATTTTTCTTACTCAAGCACTGGTGCAGGAAGGCATTTAACAAAGGCACTGCCCTAGTTAAACATTGTGGGAACTATTTGTGCTAAAATTATGTCATCAGCTTTTGACGTTTACAGATTTGTTTTAAATACTCTTAAATTCATCCTTCAGTGAATATTTCTAGGCATATTATTTAGAGAAAAAAATATTATATGGGTTTTAAGTACTATTGTGGAATTTCTGCAAATTTATCCGTGTGAAGGGTTGCAAACTTTTGAGTCTGTTAGGAGAATGTCATAATTTGCAAATCAGAGGCTTCTTCAAAGCCTAGAAGTTCTTAGTTCTCCTCTTGTAAAGTCCTAGAGTATTCATGAGAATGTTACCTTAATTATTTTGATTTGGAGACATTTTGACAAGGGTAGTAATTGGGATATAATTTTGAAGCCACAGTAATTTTTGAAAAGAATTCTTCAGTCTTCAGAGGGGGCTTGAAGGAGGTAAAAAAACCATGGAGTTTTCTTTTTCTAATAAAATAAACAAACTCTTCTTTAATAGTATTCCTAAAAAGGGTAAGAACCTCGTTAAAGTTTTCTTCTACAACAACTGTAATCCGTTTTCAAACTGTGTTTGAACCTCTGCGTGTTACAAATCAGTGTGCACAAATGCATGTGCACAGGGGGAGATACAAGCATTAAGGCTTCAACATATCAGAACTGTCTGCCAGTAATTTTTAACTGGCATCTTTGTTCATGCCAATTTGGTTTGTGTTTGACAGCTGATTGCCCAGATAGAAGAGACAACTCTGGAAACAGAGGGACTTCTTAGAATACCAGGAGTTGCGACAAGAGTAAAGGTAAAGCATTGCACAGGTTATTAATATCCCCACAAATGCATATGTGGTTGCTGAATTTATTTTGTCATATATTTTAGCATCCCATTGTTAGGAAAATCTTCAAAAACAGAAAGCAAAATCTTTTTACCAAGAAAACTGAATTATATTAGCCAGAGAAATTGAGATTTCACTCAGTGTAGTTTTGGGGAAAGTTTTGTAGTTTGAGAGTTCAAGTTTGAAGGAGAGTCAAAGCTACGTTTCAAATTCAGTTTTGCCAAAATCTCATTAATTCTTGGCTTGAGCTTTCCAGCCTTTTGCTTTTTCCCTGAACCAGTTTAATCATCTGAGCAGTTCATACACAGTCTTTCTAACCCAGGAGGAAGCTTTTCTATGGCATTGTGAGCCTTTTTTAATAGCTAGACTTAACCTGTGTTACAGGGCAAGGCAGGCAGCATGCACTGAAGAACCTCTCACATTTATTTTTATGAACAGCAATATAACTGCTCGGCTCGCTGAGCGCAATCTTGTTAGGCACGTCTGTGCACACGGACACTTCGCAGGGTGAGTGCCAATTACATGCAGACTCTTCCCCAGTATTTGCCTTAAAGCAGGGAGCTAAATACACACTGTGATTCATGCCAAGACTCAACGTGTTAAAAAGACGGTCTGAACTGGCCTCAAATTCTAAACAGAAAGGACCATTTAAGTGGATTCAGCTGTCCAAAGACGTTTGCCAGCCTCTGTTGTGTAGAACTTGGTCCAGCTGCTGGTTCATTAGAAACAACTAAAAGAAGAGGATATTATGGAAATTGGGTTTGTTTATTTACCAGTAACTAAGATACTAATTTTTTTTTTTCAGTTTTCCTCCATTCTTTATTTTCCACTTCACATCAGTTCTGCAAACTGGAGTGATTTCTTAGTGATTTTGTTTATTTGTTTGTTCTTTGATTTTATTAGCTTAATACAATTTCCCAGACAGTGGATCATTCACTATTCGGCTTTCATTTATTTTTAACCTCTCTGTTTGCAGGAACTACTTCTTTAAGTTAAGCAATAGTTTTGTTAGCAAATATTTTTTTTACTTATTCTAATAGATTTTTTTTTAAAGCAAGGACTTTATCATACTGAAGGACTGAAGTTTAATTTTCTTAAACAGAAAAAAAAAAGTATTTTTCCTCATTATATTGTTTTATAGAAAGACAAAAGAAAAATACTTTGCTATAATATTCTATAGGCTTTAGAGTTATCATTAAAAATGCATTGGATATACCCCATAGTCAAATGCATTTAATTTAAAATGTAGGCTTTGGAGCACTAGGACACGTAGTTGAAAATTCTTCCTTTGCCTCTCATATAAAATAATTGTATCTGTATGTTTAATCCTGCATTTACTGCAGTGATTTGGTCTGAATGTGGATGGAGAAGGTGATGACTCTCAGGAGGAGAATTTTCATCTCTGTTTCTAAAGCTTGCTATTTTTGATGATCAGGAAGTCATTCCCACTTGACTTTAGGCATCTGAATTATGACTGTTGCACATTTGAACCTCCAATATAGTCAGAGGAGACAGAAGATCTCTCTGGAGGACAGTTGAGAATATCCAACTTTTATATCAAACTAAGTGTCCACCTTTTCTTTTTAAATAGATTCATTTTCCATTTGGACAAAGTTAAATTTAATGAGAAGGGTATCTTAAACATGTATCTAATATCCTCTGTTCAATGTGCCCTTCTTGTCAAGTTAAGTAATTTTGACCATAATTTCCACAGCACATGTTTTACAAAACAAGCCAGTGTCTCTGTCCTCCTTTTCTGTGCAGAATAACTGAGCTAGAAGAAGGGAGGGACCTGTGAGAGGTGCCTCAGGGCCCCTGGCCCTATGCTGAGGTTAATTCTCACTCTGCCAGACTAGGAAATAAATGAAGTGGGTGTAAGAACAGGACTGATACTTACTTAGCAATAGACTAAGCAGGGCTTGGTCTTTGCAGCATGTTCCCATTTGTGCATCTGTGAAAGCCCAATAGTAGCACTGCCATGGCAGCAGGGCAGGGATATGGCAATGTCTGCTGCCAACAGTATCCCGTCCCTTCCCAGCCCCAGACCTACGACCTTCCAGTGAGACCTTCAGAGCCCTTTACTCTGCTGCATAACCTCATGGTCTGTGGAACAGTCCGCTTCCACACAGGACATGTTTGACACCCGTGCTAGGCAAAGCTGTATGTGCCCAGCAACATGGAATTCCCTGTAGATGGCAAGACATTCAGCTGTTCAGTTACACAAATCATTCCCTGTGTTTAAAAAAGAGAAGCAGCCTCACCTTAGTTTGTATTTTGATAAGAAGCTGTGTGTCAACACACATAATTGCCTTATTTGTTTATGAAAATGCCCATGTGTGCATTACAGCAACACCCTTGGGTAGCAGTTTCAAATTGCTCTGTGTATCAGAAAAGTCTTAATATTTGGGCAGAGGGGAAGTCATGACCCTTATGTGCTTATGATACCCTTATGATATCTGTTATTGTATATTTATTCCATATGGCCCTGATTCAGGCCCATGGGATTTTTTCCATATGATTTGGCTGCTGCCTATTAATGTGTGTTTGCTTGCAGTACTTCTGATCCCACATTTATCTGTTTTGTAGCAAAAGACCAGCAGCAACTGGAGTTAAGTGATATTTCAGATATCCTTGCCCCCCTTTCAAAGTGTGGAAAGTATTGCTGTTTATAACACATGACTTCCAGCAGCCAGATAGTACTGGTGCTCTCTGTGTCCATTGCGTTTCAGGGTCTTTGCCAAGAACTGGAAGCAAAATTTTATGAAGGGACTTTCAACTGGGAAAATGTAAAGCAACATGATGCAGCAAGTCTTTTAAAACTCTTCATCCGTGAACTGCCTCAGCCACTCCTCACTGTAGAATATCTCAAAGCTTTCCAAGATGTGCAGAGTGAGTAGTGTCCTTTCTATCTCTACTGAAAGAATTGTTACCCGTGCAGAGAAGTGCCTCTTTGCTGAGAAACAAATCGAATAACAGCAAAATGAGTTCTCCTGAGAAAAGATGGGCTTAATTTTGCAAATAACATCTTTCATGTAACAGCTATTTTAATCCTTACACATACAGTGAAAACACATTTTTTTCTTCATAATGTTCCTGTTAGTAGTTTTGAGGTGTACAAGGGTTATACAGAAAATATATATGACAGTATCAGTTTATAAATAGTGTTTGCTTCAAAAGAAAACCACAACAAAGATAAATAGTTCTTCAGGAAATACAGCAAATGATAATTTATGCTGGTTAGGGTCTTTCATCCATTTATAAGAGGAGAAGTTAGAGCAGAATAATCGGAACTGCTGATTGTCTGTGGTCCCTTGAGATCAGCGCGTTCTTGTGAAAATATCCTCTTTGCCAACTGGTCACCAACACAGCAAACATACTGGCTGTAACTGGAAGAGAGTGGCTTGATGATAATGAATCCAGAGTGAGAACCCACATGCATTAACTCCCCAGTCAACACAGTTCTATTTCCTTTGTCTGCAGGCAGAGCAATGGCTCATTTCTAAAGAGGGGCTTTGATAGAATCACAGAATATTCTGGGTTGAAAGGAATCCACAAGGATTATCAAGTCGAACTTTTTGAATGGTCCATATCAAGCCATCAACTTGGCATTATTAGCACCATGCTCCAACCAACTGAGCTAAACTCAGGGTCAGAGAATTCATGTGAACAGTCAGACTGACAAATATTCTTCAAAAGGACAGGCTATGTCAAGTCTCTCAGGTCTGAGCTGCCTTTCAGTGCCGTCAGGTTGGTTGGAGTAGGGGGCTGGTGCTTTGGCCTGCTACACAGTGTTGTTGATTTTGCAATGCTGAGTGTCAAGTTAAAACTGGCCAGAACGCTTTCAGATGGTGCTGGCAGGAAAGAGCTCCACAAGGTTGTTCCATTTACTGGATAGTGATTGGAGCCAGGAGGGTTTCTGCTTGGGCTCCTGAGCTGTCTGAAGGTTTATGTGGTTTTACTTACCCAGAAATACTCAGGGGTCAGGATTCAAACCACTTTTTATATTGAACCAAAGGATTTGCTTCAAAACAGACATAGCACTTCATAGACTCGCATTGTTTAAGTCATTTGTCTTGTTGGTTACATTCAATAAGATTAGGTGGTAGAGAAAAAGAACCATCTGTGTGACAGTAATCAGTGTTTTTCATGATACTGTGACTAGGTAGTGTGGTTAGAATTAGATATTTAAAGAACATAATTTGAACAATTTAATTTGCTAATTCAAGTAATGTAAGCAACTAAAATTCAATTGTTACTTAGGTGAGCAGGCAGAAACTCCTCAGTTAAGTAATGAATTTTAATTGTTTTGTAGTTGTATTTTTGCTTAGTTTCCTAGGAAAAGATTGATTCTCATTGCTTTTTTGAACATTGTGACATGGTGTTTTGAAACTAAATTTAAGCCTTGCTTTTAATGTGTGTCTTTCTAAAGCAGGTAGATACATTGCTCTCACTACTTGATGTTTTAAATGGCTATACAATTTGCCAGTCCTTTATTCAGACCCTTAATTTTTAGTATGGTAGAAAGTAGTCAGTGAGGTGGGCTTTTTTTAAATTTCATCAACAAACTTTTATTTTTGTTTGGTGGTGCCTCCTTAGTTGATTTAGATGAAATGTATTTGGAATAGCAGTTCAGTTGGAATCCCAGCAGGATGCATGAGAACAGCCCAGTTGAATTTTGAAATAGTGTGATAAAACTGTGTTGGGCAGGTACCTCTCTCTTCCCTTGTTTTATATATGGCCTGATTCATTAGGAATCTGCTGAGAAGACTTGCCAGAGCATGTCCTCCAAAGCATGACAGGAGGAAGTTTATCACAAGTGACAAGTGTGAGAGAGCTGGGGCTTTCTGCACTGCCAGAACATAGGAGTTCTTCTAGGAGATGGAGGGGTGGAGGGATGCATTCATTGTGCAGCTTGGGTGAATGATGCACCACTGAGCAATTGGTAAAAGGCAGAGGCAGCATTACTTTTCTTTAATTATAGCTTGCCTCATTTGGTACAGCACTCTCTGCTGCAGATATGTGTCAAGCTCCTCTGCTCTTGGTTTTATCCCGGCTGGTTTGCCATGGCAGCTGCTGTTGGTTATGTTGCTGGAGGCCTGCCTTACTCAGTTACATGTGGTATTCATTCTGTGTGGGTGACTTGGGAGATCGTGCAACTGTGAAGGCAACCAGAGAAGCTGTGAAAGCAGTGTTGAAAATACCCTTTGATATGTTGGGGCACAGGCTCAGAAAGGGAAGAACCGTTAGCTATTCCTTCTTGTAACATTGCAAAATAAAGGAGGAATCACAAGGCATATGGAAAACATTGCCAAAAGACTGCTGAGTCACACACCAACTGAATCCTAAAAGAACATTTGGAAATGAGTATCAGAAAACCAGGATCTGCCAGTACTTTGTCACAGTATGATAATTAGCCATGTGGATGCATTCAGCATTTTGCCAGAAGTTTCAACTTAGAAATCATGCTTTTTGAAGAGTATAAATAACAATTTCAAAATACTAAGGTCTGTGTGCTTTATTGGCAGATCTCCCAACAAGGAAGCAGCAACTGCAAGCTTTGAATCTTTTGGTTATACTTCTGCCTGAAGCAAACAGAGACACCCTGAAGGTTAGAATTGTTAATACTATTTCCCTACATAAATATTTTTTCTGTTTCTATGAATCCACTGTAATGGTCTTTTAAACATTTTTTTTTTTTTTCAGTTCAAAGTTAAGGCTGAAACTAGTGGTTCCTTTTATTCCCTCATATTTCACATAACTTTGGGAGAAAAAAACCAAAAAACATAAGGCCCTAATTCCTCCCAAATTACTTTTAAGAATGTGACTTGACATTTTTCCAGGATTGCAATAGTAATCTCCCAGTGAGCAACATTTTCTCTTAGAAGTTTTGCTCCCTTTTTTGATCAGTCATTATTTACACTGCAAAAATAAACAGTGTTAGAATACAATGAATGTGAGTTTCCTTTTATGAAGTGGGTTTAGCTCTTCATTACTGTTCCTCCTTTTTCTCTGTGCTTTTTTTTTCTGCTCTCAATAAACCAGAAATTTTCACTTCCTGTGCTATTTGTAGCATGTTACATGGATTCTTCTAATTTGTCCTTGTTCTTTTGTAGCAAAACTATTAATTTTTTTTTCAGAATATGCTTACTGCTAAAGCTGTTACATTCAAGAATGAATTCAGGATTTGTGTAGGATGCAGAACATCATCTGTTACAGACAAAAAATCCTGCTAGGTCTTATTTTCCAAACAAGACTTTCTTCTTGAGTTTGTTTATTGTGTGGAGGCAACCAACAAGGCTCCTGAATTGAGCTACGAATATCTGGAAATTAATTAATTGAAAATTGCGAGTTTCTATGCAGTGCTTTACTTGTGAATTGCTTACCTTACAGAATTAGCCACTCTATGTTTTCATAACCATGACAGCTGGCACTCTTGTGTTCATGTTCAGTTTAACAAATGCCAACAGTAATGTCTTCACAAGTATCTGTGGGACGCTGCTTATGCACCTACGTAACAAAGGTTTTGAAACAAATCTTACTGTGCAGGGCCTCAAAGTAACATGAATACCTTTGGAAACGTTACTCTTGAAAACAACAAGAATGTTTTTCATTTCATTACTTGAAGAAAACAAAACTTACATTACTGTTCTATGAGTAAATATTCACACTTCTATTATTGATTGTTTTTAATGTGGTTTTATTAGGAATAAAGAGCTTTTTCAAAAAAACATTGTGTTTCACTCATGTGTTCATTTTCAACTCTGCACATGCTTCACTTTTCACATGTAGAGTTGAGCTGAAAGTTCTGCTCTTATTTCAGGTACTGCTTGAATTCCTCCAAAGGGTGATTGATCACCGAGACAAAAATAAGATGACGTTGAAGAATGTTGCGATGGTGATGGCCCCAAACCTTTTCACGTTTCATGGGTTTGGATCTAAAACTATTGAACAAAGAGAGTTTGTTATGGCAGCTGGGACAGCAAATGTCATGCGCTTTATGATTCAGTACCAGAAACTTCTCTGGACAGTAAGTGTGTTTTTAAAGGGGAGGGGGCAGAGGATGATTAGTATCACAACAGGGTATCTGAATAGAGAAGTCATGTGAAGTTACATCCATGATTTAGAAAAGGATGAGACTGATCCAGCTGGGATCTTGCTCACAGGAAACTCTTACAGGAGCAAAACAAAAATACTGCCTCTGATGTTAAGCTCTGGTGTCAGAGTTTTAATAGTGTACGTATTACAGGTGACCTCAAAAATAAATCCTTGGGGGATATGTGTATTTGGTGTATCAGTATGCATTGCTGTGGGCAGTTCATTTTGGCTTAGAGATATTAGCAGGAAACACAGAGTTTGAACTCATTGCTCTTTTGGGCCAAGTTTAATATTATATAAAACATGTTTTGATGAAGCATGAGGTTGTGTCATGGTCTTAAGCAAAGCTCTAGCTTAGTCAAACTGGACAAGTTGGGGGTGTGCTGTCCATCAGCAACTTGAAACAGTTTTGACCTTTGCCACATGTGAGGAAAAGTATTTATCAGGATTTTGCACACTAAGTGTCAAGTGAATGTCTTTGGCTGACAAAAGTAAAAATTCTGTTTGATTGCACCTCTCTTCCCCTGAGAAGTCACTGAATTGAATATTTTATCACAAATGGAGTGGTTTTAAAATTGTTTCACAGTTTTATATTATTTGAATCTTTAGTTATTACTGGAAAGAAACACTGTAAAAATCTGGCTATTTACAAAGTTTTGGTAAAATAACTTTATTTTACCAAATACTCATGCTTACTCTATATTTATCTAGATTCCGAAGTTTATTGTTAACCAAGTGAGAAAACAAAACACTGAAAGCCCGAAGAAGGAGAAAAAGGAGAAACCTGTGAAGAAACTTCTGAAAAAGATGACATATGACCGGGAAAAGCATGAGAAACAGGAGAAGACTCCTAATGATGTAAGGAAACATACATCGGAAATGCTTTATTAATAGGATCGTAATTTTTAATGAGAAAGTGGATATAGCTGAGGGGATATGTACATTTTTTTTAACTGAGGATTTCAATAGATAGCATGTTAGTGTGGATTTCACAGTTTGTGGGTTACTGGCATGACACATTTAGAAGATTGTACTGGTTTTCTTGTTTGTTTTCACACATTTTTCAGAATATTTCTGTTCTGAAAAATGATATCCCACAGGTTGTTTCAATTAGGGCACCTGAAATAAATATGCATTAGGTCTGTACCTGTAGAGAGAGCAAGTGTTGTTACAAGGCTCGGTATTACTGAACCCACATTTAGATGTGTGGTTGCCCAGTGGAAGTCACAGCAGACCATATGTTTACTTAAAAACGAAGTATCTAGATTTCCCTACTCGATATTTAAAAGTGATTGGAAACAAATCTGGCATTTAATTCTACTTCCATCTACAGGAGTTCCAAAACCACTGAACTCTTTTTCCCAGTCTTTAGCTAGAGCATGCACAACCTGCCCAACCCAAGAAACCACAAAGGATGAAACAAATACGAAAAACTGATGAACTGCTTCTTATGCAGCCATTGTCCAAGTGGCTACTGCCAGCTTACCTCAGTGTATATAACCCACAGTTCAGTATCTCTCCTTTAGGTAATTGACTTCTGCCATGCCTGTCAGTGATGTCAAGGCATGAATTCCAGCATTACACTCTTCACACATTCTTTAAAATACAAAAATCCTGCGGCAATTACAGTGTTAATTTTTCCCTATAGTTCAGAAAGGTTTTAGTTGAGCTGTTCCCACTGACATCAAAACTAAAAATGCACCTCATGCATGTTGACATTGTTGATAATTTTTAGAATTACAATTTTTTGAAGCTTTTTTAGCCTGTACAATATACAATAATTATAAAGCATTTGAAAAACATTATTCCAAAGTTAGTTTAAATACACGAACAGGCAATACCAAATACGTGGATTCTGATGAAAACGTATCAGATTTGGGTGGTGAGAAAATCTCGTATTTGGGTGGTATGAAAGTTCCCCCTTGTGGTTTGGAGTCATAGTGAAGATTCTGGTGAGGTAGAGTCATCTTGTGGTCGCTGGTAGAAATGCAGTGCTCTGAGCATTCTGGTTTTTTTACCAAGTGTGTGTATGGTCATACTGTTAGCAAAAAAAGGGTTGTCATATTCTTATAAATGCATTTTTTAAGCTTTTAAGCCAAAGAAAGTAGAATGTGGCAAATGACTATGCTATATATCCAGAATCTGCTGGAGACTTACATTTCAGCGTTCCTACCTCATTTTGTCTGTGGTATTTGACGCATATCTTAATGTCCAAAATTAATTAATTCCCCAGGCATCACTTCACCTTACTTTTGTAGCTGTCTGTATGAAGAAATCTTTACACAGAGTGACTTACATATGATTTTAAAATAATTAAACAGTGGAATTTGTTTTTCTTGATCTAATAAGAAAAGGATTCTTTGAATTCAATTCACTGGTGTTGATGAAATGACACTTAATGCTGCCATCCTGTGTTCAACACCGAAATAACAGCAAATACACTGAAAAAAGTTAATGCTGTTTCAAGTTCAGATATTAGATTTTTTTTATAATTCAGTGCAAAGATACTTCTTCTTAATCCACTGGAGGGTTAGGACTGAGGTCTTTTAGAGTAAATTATGCCTTTCTAATCCACTGGGGAGATAGAACTGAAGGCTCGTGTAATATCCTTACTCAAATGTAAATGTAAAGTTACTATTCAATAATTTTCTTTAAGCTCTAGAATTATGTGGAGATTTTTGTCAAAATTAAATGGTACAATTTTTACAAATCCTTCATGCTTATTGCAAGCATTCAGTAATTTTGGGTGCTTGAGAGCACATTACTCTTAAAGTCATATTCACATATTGATAAGGCTTCATTGTGAATGACAATTCTATGCATTTTTCAAGTTAAAAAAAAAAGTCTCTTTCAGAAAAGTTTATTGGTTTGGGTTTTCCTTCTCTCCAGTATTCAGTTTATATTGCTTTAATTTAAAAATGTGATGACTTTTCTTGTGCAGTTTTTGAACTGTATTTCACTATCAGGTGGGAAGTGAGGCACCCAGACTTTGGTGACTTTCCCACTTCAATGAAACCTTCTTGAATCTTTCAATACCTAATTACCCTGTGTGCTGCTGAATAAAAGCTGAGGACAAGTTTCTGGTTTTTAACACTTGCTGTGGTACCCTACATGATTGAACATAGATGGACAGAACCTGAGTCATTTCCATACTCTCCAGAAATAACTCAGTATCTGCATCTCATTTGGATAAAATTTCATCTTAGCTCTGATGAGACCTCTATCAATCACATTTCCCCTTTTGAGACAGAGGTTAAAAAGCATTTATTGCAAACTGCAGGTGAGATCTGTGTACAGTGTTGAGAGTGGTTAATATTTTGAGGGTTAATTGCCTTTTGGGGATACCTATGCATACCTATGGCCCCAAGTCAGTGTTGGAGATTAAGTCTTTATGTTGGTGTTGGGCTGAATAATGCTCTAGATAGGCAAAGAAAGATGCCCTCAGGGCTAGAAATTTACCTACTGCCTTTAGCTACATTTATGCCATCCATCTTTGTATTCCTCTGTATGGTGCACTTGTTCCAAAAAAAGGGAGCTATCACATGAGCAGCACAATGGAATGCACTGGGCTGAGCTGCTGCAGGTTATAAAAACCATTGTATCCCACAGCCCTTCTGTTTGTATAATCTGTTTGAATTTGCACAAAGTAACCTTTCTGCTATTCTGGCTGAATATGTCACTCACTGCAGTGTCAGATTATTTACCAAAAAAAATTGCTACCTGCTATATCATTTCTCTGTGTATGGTTTTCGAGGGTTTTTTGGTCCCAAACTAGGTGCAATATTTTGCAGCCCAAAGAGAACAACTGCTTTGCATTTCTTTCAGACTTTGCCTTCCATGTAGCAAGAACCTTTTGAAAATCAATTTTGTTCTTCATAATGTTTGTGCCCCATACCTGCTTGGTATAATTTGCATCTTTAGTAACCATGTATAATATTCGTTCATTAGTGAAAATATTGCATGGTCACATTTCTCTCTGCACCTAAGAGTGAAAAATATTTAAGTGAGTCATGAAAAATTGGTTAGAAAAAACTGGGAGAGACTCACCCCAGATCCTATAGACAGGCAGCTGCTCTCTAATTTATATATTTCAAGTTCCTCTGAAAAGGAGGGATTTGAAGAAGATTGGTACCTCACAGTTGGCTGCTTTGCCTGCTGCAGACTAAATGTTGTAGGCGAATGTATTTTCCATCAAGTAAAGATGTACCATCTTCAGTTTTTTAATAGTGCAAGTACCTAATTCAGCCATGGCTTGCAGTGTTTTAAATCTGACTAGAGGGGCCTGTGGGGCAGGGCAGGAAACTTGCAAACTGATTAGCATAGGTCATCAACTCTTCAGTGTGTTGTCAATCCTCTCTCATAGGTTCATGTTGTGATATGGAGCCCCTCACTTGGGTATTTAGAACTGTGCTATGCAGAGAATAGGTCCTCTTATCATTCAGCTCATAGAGGTTTTAGGCCACATTTTCTTTCCCACCACTTGCATGGTGTATGGGCTAGGGGTTGCTCAGGTTCTGTTCTCTCTGTAGTTTGGCAGCAGGAACATACTGTGCAGCTGAACACAATTTCTCCTGGAAATGCAGGTGGTGTAAGTGGCAAAATGCATTAATTAGCTGAGCTAATAATGATTCTCTGTGAATAAACAAAGTAATTATTCTGTTTGATCTGTGACCATAATGTTGCAGCTCTGTGGACATTTCTTGTTCTTTCTGTTATATACTCATAGCAGACTGCCTTTTAAATAATTTATCATATGCCTGCTGTGTAGGAAAAAGTTATCCAGCTGAAAGTTGGAGAAACTCCACTAAAATCATCTGAGACAAAATGATAAAGAAGTCTATACAAAAATGAAAGCTAGTTAAAATTTACCAATTTGAATTTAATGGAAGACCAGTTAGGGACATCTATAAATAATCATTTCATCCTTAAAAATTTAATTCCTTTTTGCTAGGATCCCAAAAGTTTGGAAGGAGGCAGAAAAATTTTAAGTGGTATTTACTACCTAGCAGATGGCTACAGACACTCTTTCCACAGGTGGAGGCCTTAAAAAACAGATTTGACAAATTTAGAGATAAATCTATGGGAAGTCTCATAGAGATCTCTTGCAATTTTATGAATCTTTGATTCCACAATTACTACGTAGCAAATACTCAATATGAAGATTCTTATTGCTTTAGGCAGAAATAGTTATGATGTCTAGTATTTTTAAATCAATAAATAATAAGACTGGACACAAAAGGATTGTTTGGTTAAAATTGCTTACCATAACTCATCATTTGTATAGTAATGAGCCTTCAGCTTTTTCAGGAAGCTGTTCTTCTGATTCTGCTCATGTTTCTACTTGCTCTATTTGCTCTACTTGCTCTACTCGTTTGACTCTGACAGTTTCAGAGAAGCTATTCTAGATTCACAGGTGCCCAGATTTATTCATTGATTATGGAAGAAAAAATGTTCAGCCTTGAAATTGGGTAAATGGAGGGGCGTGGGTTGGAAAAGGAGAGAGTGAATTGTCAGAATCAACCTTGAGTACGAAGACTCTTACTTTCTTTTCCTATCAAAATTAGTATGTTTGGGTAAATGATAATGTAATAGGAACAGAAGAATTTCCGGGAACAGAAATTAGAACCTTATTCACAAATAAATTATACCTTTTGTAACTTCAAATGTCATATACCTGCAAGTTGAACAGAAAAGTTGTCCTTTTCCCCCCTTCTCTGTAACTAATATGATTAATATTCGTCATCAAGGACTTGTGAGTTGAAATAAAATACAAATCCATTATATAGTCAGACTATTATATAGGGCAGGTTGGCTAGCTGAATATATTCTGGACAATAAGAAATAGGGAGGAAAACCTGCAATAGTGAATATCTGTTTTTAAAAAATGAAATTTACAAAAAGGAATGAAGAATGCTTTAAAGTAGACTGATCCATGAGTACTTTGTGTTTTCTTTTTCTTTTTTGGCAGGAAGTTCAGATTAAATGGATCTGGACAGGTTTCTTCCAGAAGTTTTAGCAGAGAGTCGGTGTGGGGGCACTGGTTTTCATGCCTGCAGCAAGAATTTTCTGTATCAGTGTCACATGCTTCTTATCATACCAAAGTGTGTTCTTAATATAGCATAATTGTTATTGTTATTCTTAACATCTTTGAAAAATAATTAAACACTACAGTTCCTTTCTTCTGAAGTTCTCCCTCTTGTTAAAAAGAGCTTTGAAGGTCGGATGTAATTTACTGAACTGCTGCGTAGTTACTGTATGTTTGTAGTGAAGTGTAGTAGATAGTGAAGTGCAGAGCACTGTACTTACTTACTTATTCCATACTGTATTTTGAGAAGCTCATCAAAGCCAGCTGCTAGCAGCTTTGTTCCAACACTCTTATTGCTTTGCAGACTGATGTTCCTCAGGGAGTGATACGGGTGCAAGCGCCTCATCTTTCCAAAGTTTCCATGGCAATACAGCTGACAGAAGAACTGAAAGCCGGTGATATAGTAGCCAGGTTTCTCAGCCAGAAAAGGTATAAACATGTCTTTGTTTTCTTATCATGTTGGGAAAATTGTCTCTTCATTTATTATATTGAGAAAAAAGTTTTAAAATACTCAGAGTCCATGTCAGTTCATGAACTTTTTGGCTAAATTTAGCCATCAAAATACATACTTGAAGAATTAATGCTTTTAAATGTCATTAAAGCTCAGAAAGCCTTCAGGAATACATGAGTGCTCTCAGTAAAAAATTAATTGCTATTTAATCTGATGGGTCAGGAATAGTTTTGTAATTTTCTGGGGAGAAGTCAGAAGGGAACTCCATGAAAACAGAGCAATCAGGAAAGAGGAAAGATTTTTTTAAAAATAATGCATTTGTATATAACAGCATAATAGGTATTGGGATGTAATGGTGTGCAAATGTCATATGATTTAAGACAAAAGCTATGTTTTAGTCATTCAAATCCATTTAGAAAGGGAGAAATTTTAATCAATCTTTTGAAAAAAAATAAAATTAACACGTGTTCATCCAATCTAACTATTCAGATAAAGCAATAATACTGTAGTCTAGTTGAGATTAAGAAGCTGCTTTTTCCTAAATGCTATTTTTAGAGTTTTACACCATCGTCAGAGAGTTGTTTTCTGGCTGGGCTTTAGCATATATTATTGCAATTAAGCAGTGAGAATAAAAGAATCCCTTTTTAATACAGGGACTTTATTCTTCCACTGTCTTTTACTTCTTTTAGTTGCGGTACGGTTAAATCCAGCAAGAATGTGGTTTCTCCCTCCCAGCCATAAGGCTTTTTCTGAAATATGGCATATTTGAGGGAAATACTTATTTTTGCAGCAACAGTAAAAGAAAAATCAGAGGGTAACGATTCAGCTACCTGCTAATAACAATGAAATTCTTTCTTAAAACCTGCAGTTTCTTAGTGTTTATCTTATTTTACCTTTTCTAGTCAATTGCTCACTTGCAGGACTCTTCATTTGCAGTAGCATGCAGGGGTATTCTTGTTCACTGGTTGTGTCAGTAAGTGTACACACAAAGGATTTGTGATGGGTGCAGGGATGATCTTAATTAGTATAACTTCTCCCATACATGATCCACATGTTGCTGATCCACAAGCACCTTCGTAATGTCGTCGTTCATTGTGTTCTGTTCCCCACAGTGGAAATGTCCAAACACTCAAGAAAGAAGAGGTCTTTCTTTACGAAATAGGAGGAAATATTGGTAAGAATGGCTTATGAACAACTTCTTCTGCTAGAATAGGATTCCTTGGCACATTGGCCATGGGCTTCACTGTGGTTGCATTTTTATTCATGTCCCTTATTCTCCCTGTCACTAAGGCAGACAGTTAGCCTTGTGGAGAAGGCAGCAGAGATGTTGGTGTGATCATTATATTAGTAGTATCTTATTATCTGTCCCAGAGGGAGTTGGCAGCTGTAACAGATGTTCCTGATATGTATGTACAGTGAATAAGCACAGAGAGATTGGATACAAAGGTGCTTGAAGTTCATCTTATTCATCTCTTTGTATTGAAGCCTAATAAGTGAACTTACAGTCCTTCGTGTTCTGCATTTGAGTGTTACTTGCAGGTTCTTTTGGGGAGAAGAAAATGCTCAGACAGAAAGATGACCATGTGATAAAATTTTCCAAGAATTAGTCTTTCTTGCTCTGCTTATTCCAGAGCCTTTTGATTAAAGTAAATAGCAGAGTAGCAAAGTTAATGCCAAGGATTATTTTGAACACAATTAAGGTTTTATTCTATGACTGCAAGAGTATTTTTGCATTAGAAATCAGTTTCTGATCACAATATTTTTCATATGATCAGGAAAAGAAAAGGAGAACTAGAAAGCAGTAGTAGAATTTTTCTTTTATTCTAATCACTATTGTAAGTCAATTTTTTCATGTTTGTCTAAACCAAAAGTCTTAATTAAAAATAGCACTTACCTGTGTTTCCTGCAACAGGTATGTTTTAGTGTTTTTACTAAGTCTGGGGTAAATAAGTTACCAAGAGACCTGGGTGCCTGATGAGAGCTGGGTGTTGTATGTTCTCTTGCAAATCCAGTATGTACATACATTTCCTATGCCAGTTATAGCAGGTTGCAATCCCAGACGTAAGACTTCTGTAAAGGAGAGGAATATTTTGTTTATTCTACAGAGGTGTGGTCATTGCAGGAAAGAAGGTTTTGTAACAGAATTCCAATGAAACTGAACAACTTACTGTTACTTTAGACATATGACAGAAACTATATTTCTCTTAGAGGAAGTGCAGATTTGTTTTGTTTTGTTGTGACATACGTTAGAAAGCTTAGATGTTTTCTCTGTCTGAATGGTTTACTTCCAGAGAATTTTAACTTTAATCAGTCCATACTAGTCCTTGTTAATACTCTCAGTTGAGGTAAGAGAAACTCCCTGCCCTGGTCTAAGTAAACCAGCTGTCCTGACCTTTGCCATCTGTCTCTCTTCCCAATGTGCCTGACTCATGTGGAGGGAGCCCAAAACAAGAAGACTCGAGGGGCTCATGACACACTCATATCCTTACATTTGTGCTTATAATTGTAACAAGCACAATGCTGTGATCTTGTCCCCTAGCAGATGCAGCTGCTGAAGTCTGCAGACATTTCTTTAGTGGTAGGACTGAAGGGCACTGAATGGGACTTCTGCTGCTGCTTTGTTCCCAGGACTGGCTGGATAGGGACATGCAAAGTACTGTCCCCATGCTCTCACTGCCTGAACGTGCTGCACTGTGCAGAGAAGACTTAGTTCAGCAACATGGGCAGTACTGGTCACAGAGGCTGGGATTAAAATCCTAGAGAAAGCAGATGGAGGCTGTGCCTGGTTGAGCAGGGAGTCTTGCCTTCTTTCCTGCTCTGTGCAGAGAGCTGGCAGACAAACTCAGCTGCAGTGTTGCAGCTGTGTGCCTCCTGTGTCAGCAGTGCAAGTACTGGAGACATCTGTCTGGCATGAGCCATCCACCCCAACCAATTGCACAGCAGAGTAGAAGAGGAGCTGTAATGTAGAGGTGCAAATGCATGAGATGATGCTTTGCCTGTAGGGGAATGGGAAGAATGTGCAGATCTTGATGGATCAGCATATGCTATTTTCATCATAGCTACTAGACATAAATTAATTGCCTATAGTGCACCAAGAACAGTGTACTACTTTCCCCTTCTAGGACAGCAACTATTACAAGTTCTATGCAAAACAGCTGACTTAAGAGTAGGAGGATAGGGAGTAACATCTTCTTAGCAAGGAAAAACCTTGCACAAACTTAGCATTTAAAAAGGGGGAAATAACCTGAAATTTTAATGGGCTTCTATGCTAATATGAATGTAGATTTTTGATGTAATCATGAGAGGATCAGGACATTGCTCCGTTTTTACTTGCAGAGGGGAGTTCCTATCTGCAGGGTCTATGTGAAGAATCTGACCTAGAATGCAGAGGTAGAACAGTCCCTACTCTTCTTCCTTCTTCCTCTTGTCCCCTTCCTCCTCAAGGAAGGGTAAGAGCACCTCCAACTTTTATGTGTGTTGTCCTTTGTTAAACACCACAGAGAGACTTTGAAAATGTACATGGAGTAAAACAGTAAGGGGAACTTTGGAAGTTGTTTCCTTTCTCTTTTGGTACTGGTGTAACCACATGTCTTCTCTGTTTCTAGGAGAACGCTGCCTTGATGATGATACCTACATGAAGGACCTATACCAGCTCAACCCAAATGCTGAGTGGGTTATAAAACCCAAGCAGAGCTAGGATCACAGCTAATGGCAAACCCTCCAGCCTGTGGACTTACACTGTATGGCTGAATGTTTCAAAGGCATAGTTCTTTCAACATTCGACCATTATGTATACTTATGGAACTTTATCTAGTTAAAAAAAAAAAAAAGAAAAAAGAAAAGCAATGGTTACCTAACAATTATAACCAGTAAACTTTCAGTTTTACTTGCAGCAGAATTTTGGAGATAGCAGTTTTCCCACTCATGTTTGAAACGAGCATAAGTACCTTATATATTTTATATATAAGTACCTTAAATATTTTAATGGCACTAAGCTACCTCCCATCTGGTAGGTCTTGTTGAAGAAGAATTTATTTTTCAAACAGGTGTTTAAACTCTTTATATTAGAGATCTACAATCTGTTTGTGTAGCATTTTGTGTTCATATAGATCTTTCTAATGCTACTACAGTAGAGAACCAAATCCTGATCAGCACTTCTGAATGGTACAGTATTAAAAATTCCTAACCCGGTCATATGAATTTCTCAAATAAGTGTGAATTTCAAAGGAAAAAACTGCAATGCAATGTCTTTGGAAGTCCTAACGTAAAGTTTGATGAAAACTATTTAAAAACAACTGTGAAAATGCTTTCTATGCAGCTTTTTTGCTAGATCTTTTAAGTAATTTTATTTTTACTCCAATTGATTGTGCTCTTGAGATCATTACAAAAAAAAAAAAAAAAAGAAAAGAAAAAACAAAGACGAGATCATGTGACAAGGTGAGTATTTTTAAAGCTCACTACTCTTGACATTATCCTTTCTGGCATATTGTCATGCACTAGAAAAACCTTTTAGGTTTTTCAGCAGTGATATGCAGCCGTATTACACACACAGATTTCAGGTTTTTTGGACATCTGATAGACTGAGTTTTGTGAACTGCCAAAACTTTTCTATTACTAACATAATAAAAACTTTCAGGAAAATTCAAATAATTGTGGAAGGAAACTGTAGCCTAAATTTCATAGGTAGCAAACCACTAAACCTTTCACTCAAAAACTCTGTAAGGGTCTACCGTGGGTATTACCTCCCACCAGCTATATATCTGGTCTATCCTGGACGAGGCTAGAAATCAGTTTCTGATTTCCCTGATGCTGATAGATGCAGTCTAAACCACTTCAAAAATTAGTGGTCCAACAGAGAACTATTGCAAATCTATGCTTTTTCAGGAAAGGACTGAAAGCTCCCTATGAATTCACTGATAATGAATTACAGACTGAGGAGGGTTGTTGCAACACAGCTGTGGCCTGGATCTCCAGACCCCCAGTCTCACAGCAGCACTTTGGGCTCACTAGCTTGTGTACCACTTCACAATTTATTTGTAAACTAGCTCAGCAGTACTCAATTGCTTTCACCGGTGTGCTGACTACCTGAAGTAACTACTGTGAAATTGTATCCTTGGAATGAAATACTTTCTTTCAATGCACACAGAGATTTATATTGACCTCCTAGGGAGTATTCTACATACAATCAAGGACTGAAGTACCTTTTTTTTTACGTGATCAAAGCTGATTAAAGGAATAAAGGACCTTTCTGCTGAGCTTTGGACATGGGCCCTGTGTTGACAGAGTAACCACTGGAACTCTCCCTTTTGTATACAAGCAGTGAAATAGAACTCTGAAAGGTCATAGGAAAATTAGACATCTGCTGATGAGTTATCCACAGCATATGAACAATTTTGGGGCCATGTGTATTTATTGTTTCTTAAAGTCAAAGGCTGTCTTCATATGAAGAGGAAGCACTGTACTGGTTGGTTCTGAAAAGCAGGATGAGTAAAAGAGGAAAATTTTCTAATGTGACTGTACTGCCCTTGATGCTCAATCTAGTTGGGTATTCCCACATGGTACAGCACTGTGCCACTATGGGCAAATCCTCTCAGACAAATTACTTTTGTCTGTAGAACAAACTCCCTGTTCTTCAAATGTAAGGAGTAGAGTAGCAAATAATACAATGCTTAGGTAAACATTTATTGAACCTGATGTAATAAATATAAGGGGGTTTTTTTGACAAGTGATACAAAAATAGCGTGTGTTTTCTTAATACATTATAGTTCTGTAAAAGATTACTTGTCACTGGAACTCTAGGTGTTATTTTAATTAGGAGCAAAGTGCAGATGATAGGAACAGCTGTTCCTAACAGTTTCAGTATAAAATTGCAACCAACCTGTTGTTATGATTGCTTAAATAACTTTGGTTTTGGTTTAGTGCCATTTTTTTTTAATTTAAAAAAGTTCTTTTGTAATTAAATGTTGTTTTTTTCTGACTTCTTTCTCATTCTAATTCTTATATTTGTGCATAAAACATACCCAAATGACACTAAGCGATGATTGATTACTTTATGACTTCACCGTTCACATCTCTGTAGAGAGCTTGTAGCATTGTGTATGACAAGAGACACTGATAAGTTAAAGCCTTGCAAAACAAATGCCTGCTGGAAAAAGAAATAAGTGGCTAGAAGTTTTGAACTTTGCTGCAATTGCAATACACCTTTTCTAAATCTGTAATATAACAATTACTGGGTACGTGCAAAGGAACAGGAGACTTCTCAGTGCTCATTGAAAATACTGCCTCTTAAGTCCTCATAATTAAGTAATTAAATTAGGGCACAAGTGGGAAGTCCAAGAAGAATTCAGGTAAGCTGATAAGAATCTTTTATAATTAAAAAGACAATGCTGCATTAGTTGTTTATTTAGAGTGATTTGGCAGGCGACCATTGTTTGACTGATGACTGCATATGCAGAAGTTTTTTCACCCAGCTGACAGATCAATGCTGTGTGCAACCCTGCACAGGCAGAGCAGCAGGGACTGGGGAGAGGAGGGAGTGGGGAAGCAGGTAATGGTCCCTCTTACCACTTCCCAGATGTTGTGGAGCACGTAAGGATGGTTTTGTGCTCAGAAAGTCTCTGGTGAAGGAGGGGAAGGGTCCCCAATGCTTGTATGAAGTGTAGACACCTTTCTTGTGCTGCCTGTTCTTCAAAGACTGCGGAGTTCGCACTCATTTTCCATAGCCTCCTATCCTTCCACACCTTGTGCGAAGCACGGGCACCATACCTGGATATTCATGGGTGCCAGGGTGAAAGGTGTCATCCCAACCAACTGCTCCCTGTGTGAGCAGCAGCAAGACAGGTTTATCTCACATTGCAGGTCAAGAAGCAGCATCTCTGAGCATTCCATTGAGATGTCAAAAAGACAATAGAAAGGTGAAGATGCATGGATCTGGAGGTGTTGGAAATATTGGCTGAATTTCTGTCTGGTCCTTCTTTCCCTAAGCAGTGACAAGACTGAAATGAATTCAAGGATAAGGAGATGTCCTCTTTGGCAGTGAGCACCAACAGAAAGAAGTGTTTGAGAAAGGCCTTCTTGAAAATTTTCCCAGCCCATTATTTCTTTGTCAGACATTCTTAAGAGCTATGTAACTCTCAAATAAAACACTCTTCCTTAAGTATTGAGTTAAATTGCAGCAGCAAGCTAACTTGGGGAAAGATTGCTAAAGAAATTATTTCCTTAGTATCACACTTAAATGTATCTTAGGATTAGTTTTCTGCTGTGCTTCTATCCTTAAAAGGTTGCAGCCATTCAAAAAGTATAAAATGTGTATGTGCTAATCTTACAGCAATATTTATAGTCTTTTTTTTTTATATAGAGCAATACTTTAAAGATATACTACTGTTTGTGTTTCCACACAGACCGCATCTGATGTAGGTAAGTACCTATCATGGCCATTTAACAGATGCAAAAAGTGTTCATAAATGGCTGGCTTCTGGCTAGAAGGGGTGAAATTAATCTGATTTGTAGAAACCAAATATGATCCTCCAGCAATTGCTTTAAAACCCTGCTATATTGCCAGTAACAGCAGTATAGCAATCATAAGTATGGCTTCAGGGGATTCTTTTAATAAATACAATGCTGTAATTTTTAGCCTGATTTCCAAAGGAAATTTATCTGGGGTAATCTTGCTATCTTGTGTGTGTCTTCCCCTAATTACTTTTGAGTCTGTTGGCAGACTTTAGTAATTTTTGGCAAATGCAGTGGGAGGGAAGGCGTGTGTCAAAAAATAATTAAGCTTCTACGAGCTTCAGAAAACTAGGTAGTAGGAGTCCTTTGTTCAATGGGGAGATGACAGCTTAAGCTCCATTTTTATTTAGGCACCAGAACAGAAGTGTGAGAGCAATCATACACATGCTCTGGCCATGGAGGAAGGCTGTGCTTGGAGCTCACAGCCAGTCTGCAGGATTTGGCATCAGGCCTTTGGAGGCCTGAGAAAGCACTTGCTTGTGCTGCTGCCTCTTTCTGAATCTTCTTTCTTAAAGTTATGTGGGTGACCATTGCTGAAGCTGCAATTGTTCTCCTGGGCTGTTCTCATGTCTGTCCATGGACTGAGCACCTTTACAGCCACAGCTGAAGGCATTGATGCAGGTGAGGAGGTGGGTAGAAATACCTCTCCTCTCTCTGCTTATAGAGCTGTTGGGAATTATCTTCACCCTGGGGAATAATCAAATGAAAAACCGGGCAGTATCAAAGGACAGCCTTCCTTGCAGGTTTTAAACCATCGTGGGAATACGACTTGCCATTCATGGATCATAGGAAGTGGTGGTGGTTCAAAAGACTCGCAGATTTTATTACTCCTTGATAGTCCATTTTGAGATTACTGAAAGGATCCTTCCTTCCCCCTGTGGCACTGTAAAACCAATAACTGATGCTCATTTGCATTGAGAGCAACAGTCTCTGTATTTCACCTCTCGAATGAGCTTTGCCCTGTGTTACCATTGTGCCTCTGTAATGCGGTTACTCTTGAAAACAAATTGTTTTGCTTCCCGCGAGCAGTCTGCTCGCACACTGTGTCGCTAGATCAGGTCCTGCACAGCTGCCAGTTCTGTGCCGCTTTCCCGTGGGAGTCCCTGTGCCTTCCGAGCGGTGACACCGCCACCTGGTTATCCACACGCGGCCATGTGCGTTTGCCGTCCGCTGTCATTCACCGCCTGCAGGGGACAAGCCGAGGGTCATTCCTGCAGCACTCGCCTCTCCACTCCCTGTGCGAGGGGCGCCCTCGGGGACAGAAATCCCTAGAAGCTGCCACGGGCGGCTGTAGCTGGGTATCCCGGCGCGTCCCCGCCGCGCTTTATCCGTGTTTTCCTGCCCGGGGCGGGGCGGCGGCAGGTGGCGGTGCGGGGCCGCGCTCCGCTGGGCGCCGAGGTGACAGCGTCAGCGCCGCTTTGATTTAGGCACCAGAACAGAAGCGTGACAGAGACCGTACACATGCTTCTAGGGCGGAAAGCTGTGCTTGGAGCTCGCAGCCAGCCGGCGGGATTTTGGTGCCAGGGCGTTTGGAGGTTCCGTTTGGAGAAGTGGTCACCTTGTGTGCCTGTCCGCGCTCACGCCATCCATCCTTTCAGCTGCACCACGTCATGTCTTTAGTTTAATGCATTTTTCTCATGTCTGATGGCTGGTGATGCAGTATGTAACTCATGTATCTGAGATGGTGCATCAGGCAGGGACAACTTTGATGTCCAGTTCTCTGGACACAGTGAAACTGAGAGTAGATAAAGCTTTGCACAGCAGAAAAATCACAGGCTTGAGTGTATGACTGGCTATCCCTTGCTGGTTATCAAGATACAGACTTACAGCACACTCCAAATGATCCAGAATAAATGAAGGAACACGTAATTTTTTGGAAACATCTGAGGTCCCAAGCCCTGGGTTGTATTGGATCAACAAATGGAAACTGTTTTTTTGCTTATTTACTTCCCCCCCCCCCCCCCCCCCCCCCCCCCCCCCAGTCTCAGAAGAATTTTTTTGGTTTAAATCTTGCGGCCTTCTGATTTTTGGCTTAGTTAAAATTTATAGTTTGTATTACCTGATTTAGTTGTCTTGATTATATTCTACTAAGTTCCCACTTTGTGCTTTGTTAGTTGTAAGGCAAATGAGCTCCTGAGCCCTTGTTCTGGATGTTTCTCCTCTGCTACAGTCTGCCAGAAGCTGTCTTTATTCATAACTCTCCTTCCGCCTGCACGAAGAGAATTTCTTCCAGCAAGAACCTGAGTAGGTGAAGCAGTGCTGAGGCTGTTGTGGGGCTTTGCATGGTTGTGAAAGACAGAACAGAGAGGTGTCCAATGCAGTATTCCTTCTGCCTGCTGTGCACCAGCATTTTGCTTCTGTGACAGCAAAATCTTACGATGCAGCCAGGTGATATCCATTTGGAATACTGATCTTTAAATAAGCAGCATTTTTTGGGTTATGGGTTTAACGCTGAAGCCTTATTGTGGAACACTGGAGTACTAGCAAAAATGTCTGCTGGTGCTTTTAATGTGTCGTTGTGAACTGGAAAAAATATCTTCTCATGGTGTTTAGTAAAGAGAGAACAGGCAATTCTGGCAAAGTTAGGAGGAATTAAGTTATGTTTTTGAAAAAAAGTAGATCATAAAACCTACTATGCAGATACCTTTTAAATGGTTCAGATTTTTCCACCAAGATGATGTGTTTTCACTTTTTATAGATCTTTGCTGAGAGGTTATCCTGATTTTCCTTACATTTTTGCCTTAGCTAGATGGTAGAAGGAAATGTGAGAGAATTACTCTGTTGATTATTTGGGGATTTTACCTCATAAAAGTCTTACTGTTGAAGTATTGTTAAGATAATGATAAACCAGTATGTGAACATGAAATGTTCAGTCCTTCAGAAGAGGATTTTTATTTATTCCATATCCCTGCAAGTTGAGAAAATGTGTCAGCCAAGTCTGTAGACCACGTATGTCTGTCATTCCATGCAGACAAATGTGTCTGTCATTCTATTCCATTCCTGTCTCACCACAGGTCTTCTAGGAAGAATTAGAAGAAAATACCCACATTCCCCACCCTGGAATGAGGAGACAATCTCCTGTAGGTGGTGTTGCCGGCACTTAAAGGCAGGGAGGCTGAGAGAGGTGGTTTTTTTTTTTTTTCTCTTTTTGTTCTTTTTAAATTGGCTATTTTTTCTCTTTGAATGCTGCTGGTTTTGAGAATGATGAAAATTATTGTGAAAGCTCAGCATAAATAGGTTTTTTCTGTACAACCACAATGTGGGTGTTTGGGGTTTCGGAATAGAATACACAGGATTGCAATACTCCGCTCTGATTTTTTTCCCAAAGAATTTCTAGCTTATAACAAATCCTCTTGGATCATTACAGAGAGGAATTTAGCAAATACAGAAATACTTGCTCAACCAGTGATAAAACCATTGGTAATGCTAGGAACAAACTATTTTTTTTCTGCCAATACACATGTGGCTGTGGCGCAGTAAATTCTAAAAGCACTTGGTTCTAGAAAAAAATGATTAGTGCATAATTAGTGTACTACTAAACTGTATAGTTAGATATGCTGATGATGACAGGACTGGGATCCTAGGTCCATCTATTAGGCACTGTCTTACACATCTGTGTACTGGTAAGATGTCCTTAAGTTTACAAAGTAACTTCTGAAGATTCCTTGCAGAGTGTAAGCAATCCTGTTTAGAGTAGCTATTCTTAACTTGTATATGCTCTTACTTTTAGGTAATTTTAGCCCTCCTACTCTTTAGCATTATTTGAGCAGTCAGTAAAAAAATGTCCACCCTTATGGTGTTTCTATCTGTGCCAGCTTGCTTCACCTACATTATATACAGAGGAAAAAGGCCAGAAATAATATTCATCCGTGTAACCCCCCCCAAGCTGTTCCAAACAAATACTTTTAAAGAGGAGCTGTTGTACTCAAGGGAAGCTTCAAAAGGTGTTCCTGAGCACGAGGAATCTTGCTCTGTGTGTAGGAGCGTTCGCTGCTGGAAGTGTGCCTGTACCCTGTGTTGAAGGATGACCCACTGCTTCTCCAGCATTGTTGAGTGAGTGTGAAGTGACTGCATATTTTTGGAGAGAATTGACCACATCCATGCCATTAGCAGAATTGGCAGAGTGATCAGTGCTGGCTGCTCCAGCATGATGTCATTGGACTTGGAAAGCTTTGTTGAAGTTTCAGCTTGTGTGTAGGCATGCACTTTGACTTGCCATCTCACCCTCTCATCTCTGAATCAAAGTTGGAGTTTTTCAGCAAGTTGTGTGGGCTGTAAGAAAGTCTGCCTTTGTCCAGTTTGAAGGTCTGATTGGTTTTGTTATCTGTGTCTCTATGATCGTAGTGAACAGTGAATGCTTGAGGAAGGAGTGAACCATAGAACAAGAACAAGATCATCATTCCCTAGTACACTTTCTCTGTTAGCTTGTCCATTCCCTGTGTTCCATAGCCATCACAGAATCATAGAAAATCCTGACTGGGAAGGGATCCACTAGGATCATCAAAATCCAGCTCCTAGTACTGCACAGGACAGCCACAGGAATCACTCCATGTGCCTGAGGTTTACTGAGGTAATGAGGTTTAATGAGGTTTACTTTCACTAATTTTCTTAATTGCTTTTGGATCCCTATAAACTCATGTCATTCACTACCTATGGGAGTAGGTTTCACGGTGCAA
Organism: Cettia cetti; assembly: GCA_013401135.1. Taxonomy (NCBI): domain Eukaryota; kingdom Metazoa; phylum Chordata; class Aves; order Passeriformes; family Sylviidae; genus Cettia; species Cettia cetti. The sequence goes on along the minus strand of VZUI01029394.1, from coordinate 50,138 downwards.
TGGAATTGTCCCTTTGGCAGGAATTTCTTGCTCAAGGAACAACCCTACATATTTACCTTTGCCATGCTTCTTATGGTTTCACAGATCTTCTTGATTGTTCTCACCTCTGGTCAAAGCGTAACAGCTCTTTTTATTGTTCTGTGTTTGAAAGCCATTGCTGAACTTTAGTCATTTTTGTTGCCCTTCTTAAACCTTTTCTTACTCTGTTCTGTCTTCTAAGGTAAGGGGAAATCAGAAACCTACTTTGCACTCCTATTTTACAAGGAGGTGTGACAGTAATTTTGTTTTTCTCTGTACATTGATGACTTCTGATATTTGTTTATTTTTTGGGGTGGTTTGTTTGTGGTTTTGCCTGCTTTGTTTGGTTGGCTTTGTTTTTTTGCTTTTGTTTTGTTTTTCTTCAGTTTTAATCACTGAGTCAACATTTTCGTAGTTATTAATGCAGTGATCTTTCATGTCCAGTGGTAGTTCAGATTCAGTGACTGTGAATGCAGTATGAGACTTTCTCAGTTGCTATGTACTTAACATGGAATTTCATCTGCTGTTTTTTCACCAGTCATAAGGTCACCAGTATCATGAAGTCTGTCTGAAGCTCTGTGCAGTTTGTTTCTTTAAAGCCTTCAATAATTCAGTGTCAGTAACCTACCTTATCAGCTCATTGAGATCACTTGAGATCAGGTGTATGTTGAACAGCATGGGCTCAAAGTGCTTCACTGGTGACCTGCCTGCAGTGAGACTGCATTCTTTCCTTTTCTTTCTTGTCTTTTAAACTTGTTTATCCGTATGAACACCGTTTTATATTTTTTCTTTTTTTTTTTTGTTTCCACAAGTCAGTTAAGCAATTAGATTTTTATTTTTTATATCTTCCTTATGCACATGCTTACAAAATTCCTCACAACTCTCTGGTAGGTTAAGTCACGACTTTATAAAAGAATTGTGTTATCTTCTGTAAGGGGTTACTACATTTAACAGTTCAGCTGTGTCATACTTGAGCTCTGTTTAATTTGTGGGTAAAGACCATCTGGTGCTGGTAATTAGCCAGTGGTTGTTTTCTAAATTTGTGTTACAATGTTTTACTGAAATTCAGTGTGAGATAACTCCTCTAGAGTCACTCCTATAAATCCTAAAGAGGTAATATAAAATTACAGAATAGCTTGGGTCAGAAGGGACCTTAAATATTGTCTAGTTCCAAGCCACCTGTCAAGGGCAGGGATGTCATTCATTAGACCAGGCTGAGCCCCATCCAACCTGGTCTTTAACACTTCCAGGGATGAGGCATCTCTAATTTCTCTGGTCAACCTGTTCCATTGCATCACCACCCTCACAGTAAAGAATTAATTCCTAACAGCTAATCTAAACCTGACCTCTTTCCATTTAAATCCTTTGCACTATCTGTGCATATAAAAAGTTCCTCTATCTCCTTTTTGTAAGCCCCCTTTTGGTATTGGAAGGTCTCAATAAGATCTCCCTGGAGCCCCCTCTTCTTCAAGTGGAACAGCCCCAGCTCTCTCAGCCTGTCTTCATCAGAGAGGTGCTCCAGCCCTCTGATCATTTGTGTCACTCTCTGGACCCACTCCAACAGGTCCATGTCTTTCTGCTGAGGACCCCAGAGATGAATGCAGTGTTCCAGGTGGGGTCTCACCAGAGCAGAGCAGAGCAGAGGGGCAGAATCCCCTCCCTTGCCCTGCTGCCGGCACTGCTTTGGATGCAGCCCAGGACACAATTTGCTTTCTTGGCTGGGACTGCACACTGTTGTAGATGATGCAACAGTGTGAAAGATAGATGCAGAAAATAAATTACATTTTTCTGTTGTAGTCTCTTCTTCTGTCACTCCATTTACACATTAATTATTGGTCCTATGAATTTGACGGACTTCCTGCTACTGAGAAAAGAGTAACTTGGTTTATGCCAGTTTAACAAGTTGTTCCTCAAAAGCCTTTCTTGGGCCACTGTGTGCTCACTGTAGTCTTTTGGCAGTGACTGTGTGGGTTTGGTTTGATTTTTTAAAAAAATATTTTTAAATGTATTTCCTAGATGGATGTACCTTTAAATTGTCAAGGAATTTATTATTTTGTTAGAGTGATGGAACAAAAGGGTTTAATGTATTAGTTAATTTATCTTTTATTATAGTGTTTTTGCCTCTTGTAAGCAATTTAATTGTTGACTTATATCTCTGAAGTTTGGATTTTTTTAATAGCTAGTTTTCTTCCCATTTACATTTAGTCTCACTTAAAGAAGATGCAGTTGTATGGTATGTTGGCAGGTACTGTTGCTGCTCCTGCAGTTTGGTGTATCTGGAGAATAGCAGAATGATCTCTGCAGCATTTGGAACCAGATCCTGCACATTCCTGAGAACCAAGTCAGGAATTGCTTTGCCTCTTTTGCATTTTCTGAGTAATTGCTTTGCAAGGCAATTATTTATGTGTTTCAATGTGTAGCTTCATGTCTTACACAATGCATAATTTAGGAGTAGCTGGCACCCTGATTGCTCAGCTTTCAGCCTCCAAGCCTCTTTCAGGACATGACTCTCGCTGTTCTGCTCATGGCTGGTCCCATGTACCACAATCTACTTCTCTCTCTGCTTAGAAATTGAGTCCAAAGAAATCTGTGGATTTTATACAGAAACTTTGTTTCTCAGTGCATGCATGTCTGACTCCCTTGTGCATGATTTTTTTTTATCCATTACTCTTCTTCAGCCTTTTGGTCCCTACTTCCAGGTGTTCAGTATACCTGTCATAGTAACATCCTTCATCAAATCCATATGTGTGTGTGTGTGTATATGTTAAGACTTCTCATTACCTTTATAGAGTGCATCTCTATCCTTGTGTTCCTCTCATCCTGATCAAAAATACTGTCTTTTTTGCCTCTGTGCATGTCTCTCTTGGCCACATGGCAGAAAATTATAACAGTCATGCAGATGTCTGCATGGGAAACCTTTTACCTCTGGATCAACTTCCATCATCATTTTGTTTTCTGTGATATCCAGCAGATGCATTCAGTTTCTTCCTCTCCTTCACTGTATAGTGACTGTGGCATGATGGGAGGGGGCTGCAATTGTGTTGACTTCATGTATTGTTTTTAGTGTTCAGCTGAAGAACTCTCTGAGCACTCAGGTGGATTCTCAGGTGGATTCTCAGTTTCTAGCATGCGGATAAAGCTGCTGTGACACACAGGCTGCTGCTGCTTATCTAAATTTTTTGGTCTTGGGCAAGTTGAGCCAGGGAAATCACTGGTGCTGACATTGTCAGATTGCCCTGGAGCGAAGCTTCATGCCTAGCCCAGCCTCAACAGTCCTTCCTGGTGCCCTTGAGGAACCACTCTTACCTCAGGCCTCTGAGCTGTGCCTCAGCTGCTTTTCTGTCTTTTGCAGTATATGGGGTATTTGTTTTGAGGCTGATGACATGATTGGCATTTTGGATATTGTTTGTAGGATAAGCAGAGTTGGCCTGTTCCTTTGCACTGCTGTGGTACACAGCACACAGTGAAGGGAGTTAAGAATGTCCAGGTTCCTGTCGAGTTTGCCTTCGAATGCAAATTCCTCTACTGCTACTAAATATATATATATATGTAAATTTTGCTTCAGCAGTATCAGTGTGGCTTTAAGAGCCTTTATTCTCTTCTAATACCTTCCCTGTACTATGCTACTCAAAGGATCTGATTGCCACATGTGGGCATCTCTGCTTTTCTTTGCCTTTTAACTTTTTTGTTTTTTTAGCTTTGCTGCCAGTCTCTGTTGGGCTCCTTGATGGAGTAGCTCCCACTTCACAAAAGCACATCAATTCTCTCCTGGAATTCAGGTAAAGAGAAAGTGTCTGGGGCTCTGACACCATTGCAACCTGACAGTTTAATGCCACAGTGTGCTTTGGTAAACCAAGGCAGGAGCATCTGTACTCTCTAGATATCATTTTATAACTATTTATCATGGTTAGCAAAGTACATTTTTTTTGGTTTTATTTCCCTCCCCCTAGCTGTGCAGTTATGGTGACTCTGGAAATAGAGGATTTTCTGGCTTAAAGGCTGTATTGGAAGAGCCAGTGTGTTTTGAAGCACTGGTTCCTCTCACTTCAGTTCACATTCAGGGCCCCAGGAAAAAATTTGAAGAAAAGCTTCCCACCATCCCTTCCTGTACCAAGAGCTTGCCCCAAGGGCTCTTGCTTAAGATCCAAATGTGCATGAGTGAGGTAAATGCCTGTTTTCTGACTGAGTTTTAAGAAGAGCAAGTGTCTCTGGGGGGGTCAGTGGTGTGCCCAGGAGTGTCAGGACTGTGCCCCTCCAGGGTTTTGAGGGGGTACCTCAGGGCAGCAATTGGGAAGTTGAGTCTCATTGGATGTTGGCTTTCTTGTCAAGGTTTTGCTCTGACACTGGTCCTTTGCTTCTTCACAATTTAAATATTAATTACTACTTTTAAAAACCCTGTCTAGATGGAATGCAACACTCTCTCTTGAACTGTTTGAAACCTCATGTAGTATTTCTTTGTTTCCCTCCCGTTTAGAAACAGTGTATTTTCTTTCCCACCTGATTATGTTTTCTCTCTTTCCAGCCCTTTTGTTGTGCTCCAATCCATCCATGCTGTTTCAGCATCCCAGTGACCCTGAAGGCAGCCACAGGATGTGAAAGGAGGAAGGGCAGCTGTTGTAATTCCTCAGTTAAGCTGCTACAGATATTCAGTATACTCAGAGACTGCAAACCATCAGCAGTCCTTTGCCTTTAAGCTTTGTCTCTTCAAATGGTCAGAGCTGCTTAGAAATGTTAAACAACTGCTGTACCCAGTTTTTCTTAAATCCTTTTCCCTCTGTGTCGCACTTCCCACAGATGCCATTCATTTCTGAATGAAATAACATAGGCACAAATGTTCTGTTCTTGAGCTATTAATTTATTTCTCCTCTGACCTTCTGTAGCACTTTTAAGTATTTGCGGTGTCAGGAATGCCTTGGCTCACTGGTTTCAGTGTAGCTTTTATCTGCTTTTGGCTCCGTTTAGTTTAATTGGTCCCCTATCAATGCACCTCCTGTCTACCCTCTGGCAAGGGCGTGTGAGAACAAGGAAAAAGCAGTTTTTAGTGTTGGACACAGATACTAATCTCAGAAGTTATGGTAATGGCCAGATCATCAGTACAGAGCCCTAGTTTTACCCCTTGGTTTAGTGTAGAAATCTAGTTTGACTGGGAGATGTGCAGCAATTCCAGAAGACTGAGGGCAATTTGATACAAAGTTCGAAGATAACTACTGAATCTGTTTAAAATACTCTCTCTAAAGTAGAGACCTCTGTGAATTTTCCCTAATAGCGCAAATCCTTGCGTCCCTTATCCCAGGAATAGGTTGTTCCTACTCCCCTTCAGAATGTCTTCAAGAGTGCAGCCAGCTGCCTGTGGGGAAAAAAAAACAAACAACAAAACCAGACAAAGTTGACTAATCTTATATCAGAAGAGCAGAAAACATGAAGTAAGCAGAATTATTCAACCTAGTTTTCTCTGGGGCCTTACTGAAGTTTATTAAGGAAGAGAGGAGCCAGTTCTTACTTTTATGAGTCAGATTTTCTAAAAATTTAGTGTATTATGGGCTGTCTTAATACTGGATGCGTCACACTGGAAACTTGGTTCTGAGTGTGTGGTTTGTCCGTTTTCCTCAAAACTGTGATCCCCCACACACGTTAAACAGTGACATCCAAACAGTGAGAGACTGGTAGGCAACCAATCAATTAATTATTCTTTGTAGGAATCAGCATACAGTAAATAGAACCTTTTCTTTTTCTCACCTTGTATTTAGAAAATTATTTGGCATAATTTTCTCTAAAGTTTTCATGAAAAAATTTCAAACTTTTTATTCATTTGCTTTTATAGTTTTCATGTGGAAAATACTTCCTTTTTGTATTGTACTGGAGTGTCTTTGGGAGCTGGAGGCAATTAATTGGTCAAGCAATTTCCAAACATAGACATTCGAACACATTCTTAAATGGTTACTTTTTCAAAATATGAATGCCCTTGTTTGGATTTCAGATTCTAGCAGAATCTATTAAAAGAAAAAAAAAAAAAACAAAAAAAACCCAAAAAAACTAAAACCAAAACCACCCGACCTGTACTGAACAAATATCAATGTACCCTGCAATCGCAAAATGTGCACTTTGAATATCATGTGTGGCAGAGTGAACTTCTGGTTTTCTTTCCTCAGCATCGTAGAAAATGAGATTATGTCTCAGTTCTGTAAGTTTGAAAAAGATTTAAACAAAGATTTGTGCTGTGAAACAGCAACCCACAGTGAAGTAACCCCAGTCCTTGTTTTATTACATGGGCAGAATGGAACATTGAGTGAAACTAAACACTATGAAATCAATGTCAATCAAAATGAGAATTTGAATGTTTATATAAATAACAAGACTCTGATGATGTAGCAAGGGAAGGAAAATTTGAAGTTGCTTATCATGTGGTTTGGACTGAATGTTGGCTTGTTCAACTGAAGGTGACAGCAGGCTGACACTGGATCCTGCTTGCTTTGAGCTGAACAAGACCAGCTTCTCTACACATCTCTGAAGAGGCAGAAGTTTGGTGTAGTTCGTTCTGTTGAGAAGAGGCTCTCCCTGCTCTGTCTGGGCCCCACAGGCATATAAGGTGCACTAGGCTGGCAGAAACAACTATGGGGGAAGTGGGTTTGGACAAAAGCTTTGGCCATGATGAAGACGGCTGGGAAAGGTGCATATAGGTTTAGCTCTGTTTTTATAAACTCTCTTGTGTTATATGTGTGTCCCAATGGGAACAATCCTTTTCCTGAAAGACAAAGATTTTCTTTTTTACATGACTTCCATGTCTTAGGAAAAAGTAGGAGCAACGCCATTCTGTGAGAAATTCTGCTGTGTTGAAAGTGTGATGTGTTGAAGCTTCAGAAGAGAGCTCCTTCTCCCTGCCCCGTTGATATGGGCCGTTCTGCAGTTGCCAGAGGTATGACTGAGTCGGGTCATCCATGGGGACCCACGTGTTTTTGTCAGCTTTGTGCAGTGTCCTTAAACCTAACATGGATATGTCAGTGGCTGCTTCTACGCCTGCCTGTAGATGGAGCCTGACTGAAAGTGACAATTCCTGTGTCCTAATGAGCTGCTGATGTCTCACAGGCCCAGAAGCTGATAGAAATTATAAACTGTATTGGCAGTGGTGACAGGGGAAAGATTAGACCTTTTGGAGTAACATGACCTAGGTACAGCCTTTGTAAGGCTCTTAAGCTGTTGGTCGTGGAGGAGTAGCAGAGGGCTGGTGGATGCATGAACTGTCAAACTCTCACACTTATGGTAGAGATGAAGTCAGCATCTACTACTCAGCCCATTGTAGGACTTACAGCTTAGGGGGAAACATTCTGCTCCCCCACCCTCCCAATGGTGGAGCAGTGCTATTTATCCAAATATCTCAGAAGGGAAAAATCATTCAAGTCCTCCAATAATAAAAGTATCTTGTAACAACATAATCAGTCAGTTCTTACTTCTGCAGATAGTAGCAGCAATATGCATGAAAGGAGAGAGATTTATGAAATGCACACTCTATAGAACTATGTTGCATATTAGTAACACTCCCAGATCTTCATTCTTAGGCTGGATCAAGCAGCAATAATATAGATGGTGTCATTAATAACATCCTTTCTACCAGTGACACATGGTATCGCAGCAATTGTAGTTAAGGGTGGGTTGAATTACATATTTCTCATCATGAAAGTGTTGAGATGCAGATTGAGACCCAAAACCTCTTTCTGCAAAGATTCAGAGACATTAGCTTGCTTAAAAATGAATACAAAAGAGTTAGAGAGTTACATTTATTCATGCTTTTAACATTTCTTTCACGAATACAGTATTTGCTGATGTCTGTCAACTCTGCACCCTTCATGGCCCTTTCAGTACCTTAGGAAATAAAGGTTTGCTTAGGAAAGTAAGAAAAAAATTCTATTCAAGTGTTTGGAACTCATTCACACATGAATTTGCCATTGCTTTAAAGAGATGAAAGCTGTGCTAGCCTTTAAATCTGCATCTGAGATGCCCTGACTTGCAGCAGGGAACAGAGAGACTGTATAGTTCCAATTTTTTGGTAATATGGAGGTTCTCACCTGATACTACTGAATGCCAGACTGAAAATCAACCACGAAACATCTTAAAGAAGGAGTGTCAGTAAAAGGTGTTTTTGATATGATATTAAGTGGAATTACAAAATTTAAAAGTATACTGTAAGTCAAAGACATTGAGGAGGCTCTAAAACATTCAAATTGTTTTCCCTTTCTTCTTGATGTAGTCAGTGATATATCCTGTCTGTCTCTGTGGGTGTGGATCTGTAGAGGACTTTGTCTTAATTCTTACTTCCAGCTGACAATCTGGTATGTTTATGGTACAACACTGAAGAGAGTTGTACCATACCCTGTTTGCTGCTCTATATGTTAATTCTATTTTAGCAATGAAATGTGCAGTGTACAGGCATAAAAAGATTTCTAGTAGCATGTGGCAGTTTCCAAAAATTGAGTAGGGAGACAGTTGGGAAAGAGCATAATCAAAATGTTTGTACATCTGGAGGATTTAATCTTTTTTTACTCCACTAAAGTGTTCCTGTCCTTCCTATCCTGTCACAGTTATTTCTGTAGTTAGAAATCTAGAGTACACTGAAGTGACTTTTATTTCAGTAGTGTCTGGCCACTCTGATTTTTTGTATGTTTGTAATGCAACTCTCTCCACAGTATCTTTATGTGCTTTCAGGTAAGATAGCAAGAAGGTTTTGTCTTCTTCCCACCATTCAAATGAAGTTTGTGGTGTATTAAAAAAATTATTTTTACTTGCTCATAGTCACTTTTAGACAAAAACAATTAAAACATACAAAAGAAGCATTGGGAAGATACTGCTTGCAGACTACTTGCTAGTTTGTTTTCTGCTGGTGAAAGAGATGGCTCTTACTTGGTTTTTTAAAATGCATTTATATTGCTTTTAGCAGCAGCAGCAGCAATAAAAAAGCCACTACTCATTACTACCTTGTCAAGCAGAACAACTTTCTTTCTCGTTAGAAAATAATTTAATTCTCTTTTACCTAAAATAACTGTGTGAGAGGACTAATGAATTGTTCAAAACTTTCACTCCTGCACATTTATAGTCCAGAAAATAGTTTCTTATTTTCCACTATTATTTTCTTGGTTCTAAGTACCCCTTCCACTGGGCTTGTGAGTATATTTTGGCAGTCTGTTTGCAGAAATATTGGAGAAATATAGCTAATATGATGATATTAATGCAAACTGACATGCACAGAAATTTATGTCAAAAAAATGAAGCAAGGGACCTTGCTATAGGGTTATATGACAAGCAAATTAATCTTTCAGTCTGTCTGAATTTGCAAAGTGTGAGTGGTAATGAAAGCTGGGGACTTGGTCCCCAAAGCAGGCCACCTCAGAAGGACTTGGGTTTTCAGTAGAGCAGGGCCCAGATGAGAGTGTTTTTTCACTGTTTTTTAATTGACACCCCTTGCTGTGTCCCAGACTGAGGATCTAGAGGCAGTCACAGTCAGTGGTTGTTTATGAAAAGCCTTACGCAGTCTTGGATCCATGAATGAAACCACTGTAGATGTGCTGAATTGTGTTTCTTTTGTGACAGAGAAGGTGGAAACAGAAATGTCAATCATTTTGATGCTGAAAGGTGAATCTTCTCCATAATATGCTTAAAGAAGTTTGATGTACCCAGAACACTGAACCACTCCTGTATCACTTTTATCTCTCCCCGCTTCTAACCAACCAGGATACCTTTCCACGTGATCAACCCAGGAGATTTACCTGGAATCCCAGGCTTTGGGAAAGAACAGAAGTGTGCCAGTGGTGGCACCAGTAAAGGTTCTCCGGGGGAAAGTCAATAGAAGGACCTGTTGCCCTTCTTCCCCTTGCATTGGTACCACCCAGTTACAAATTAGAAGAAAAAAGCCTGATCCTGAGCATCTGTGGAATGGAGGAAATGAAGTTTCAGTTCCATCTTGTGGCTTTGGCTTTGTTGCAGTGCACTTGGAGAAGGGCCAGTGTTTTGCCTACTCCCTTGCTCCAAGTCTGAGCAAGTTCAGAGAGGCAGATAGACAAGTCTTGCATTCTGTGTATCAGACACAAGATAAATTGCCTTCTCCTTCTGAAGGGGCTAAACAGTGTTTGATTTTTTATTAATAACTAAGAAGGAGAGATTGATCTAGCAATCTCCCTTGGCAGGGGAGGGAAAAACCAAATAGTGCTTCTTGCAAGTGGGTTAGACCCAGGCTGTGCAGTGCCTGGCTGTACATAATTCTTTGACATCCAGCCTCTGATGCTTTCAGAGAAAGAAGCACTGTGACAAGATTAACATGTGCTGTACATACAATAATTGTGCTTTAGTCAGCTGGCATTACTTTAAACAAGCTCTTAGAACAAAATAGGGGTATTGAATAGAGTGTCTGATAGTGAACTGCAAGAGGACAATTTAGAAAGGCAGTAATACAATGGTTGCTACTGACTGGAGTCTTGCTCACAGTGAATTAATTCCAATGTATTTGCCTCTTTATTTGATTCCACAATGTTTCCTCTAATTGCATCATTGCCTTGGAGGGACACTAGTTCTTCATCAGCTCCTTCAAATTGGGTCTGGAGACAATGTGAAAAAATGCTGTCTCTTTTACAGTGAAAGAAGCCAACTAGAAAAAACCCACCAGTTCCTTAATGCCGTTGCTCATTAGCTGTGAAGAGAATGATTGTAGCTGTATTGTTACAATGGCTGACTCCTCCATGCCCTTGCCTCTCCAGTCACACTAAATGGGCTTCAAGGCAAGGGAGTGAGTGATGAATATTTATTCTGTTTATTACTTTGAAACAGCACTAACTATAGGCAGATCAGCAAGAGACAAACTGACAGTGTGTGTATGTGTAACTGCTGTGAAAAATGAAGAACATGCACCATGGCTGAATAAGTTTGTTCTTGTTTGTTGCTGTAGACATAGATGTCTGGTTTTGAGGGAAGACACATGGGGAAAGAGAGGGTCTGAATTGGATTTAATTAATTTGGTTTTTTAATCCAACATCACTACGTACTGTAAGAGGGTTTGCAGGGTATGTAAGCCTTCTTTGGAGTCACTTGGTTGGCAGCTGTCTTCCCACAACTGGAAAGGAATATGCGAGGTTATATTTAATTTTTGTGTCATATGAGGTTACATTTTTATGTGATGTCTATGTGCTTGAAGAGCCTGTGCAGCTGATGACAGCATGGTAATTTGAATATTGGCAGCAGTCCAGAAGGAAGAAACAGTATACACTCACACACACACATCCCCCCTCACTCGCTTTCCCCCTCACTCCCACACACCCTCCTCCCTGGTTTCAACCTCCTGAAATCTGCAGCTATATCATCTCTCTGATGAGATGGTGATTTTTGAAGATGTACTCGAGTGTCTTGTCTGATAGATGCTCCTTTATATGCTCCTTTAGCAATTTCCAGCCTCATGATGTAGTTGTAGATCACACAGCACTTTAGCCTCTAATAGGCAAGGTAATGCCAGTGGCGTACACTCTTGAGGGGAAAAGGAAGAGATTAGAGCACTACAGCTCATTTTTGTTTTCTAGATCTATAGCACCCTTTGTGCTTCAGGTGAGTTGGTTTTGGACAGGGAACTTCTGAGAGTGGTAACTGGTTTTCCATAAAGGGTGGAACAACAGCTGATGAATTTTGATAAACCTCTGGCTGCACTGGAATTAAAGCAGTAGCACTGCTGTGGCTTTCTTTGTCTTTGCTGGTTCTTTATATCACTTCCTTAGGATACAGCAACTTAATGCATTCCCCTAGTGCCCAAGCTGTCCTAATTGTAAATGGCAAATATTCAGAATTTAAAGTCTTTGAGATGTGGGTCTGTGAAAGATGTGATTAATCCTGGTTCTATTCCAGTGGGTATATTCTAGTATACTATTTACTGGACTATGATTTCCATATAAAGACTATGAAGAATAAGAAGAAAGCTCAGTATAGAAAAGTAGTACAATTCCCTAAGAAGCCTTAACTGACTAAAGATACCAGGGCCTAGTCCCATGAACTTTTTTTCACATTATTTAGAAATCCTGTCCTCCCTCATTTACCAAGGAAGAATCTTGCTGAGTAGCCTGATTGGGATTTATGTGCTTTTACACAGGACAGACACAGCCATCATTAACGGCAAACTTAATAAAAAAAATAAACAAGGAGATGTGTTCAAACTTCCTAATTTTAGTGTTTAGATAGCTATGGTTTCAGCCCAGCAGAAAATTCCCTCAGTGGCTGCTGTTTGAAGAGATACTTTCATTAAGTTTTCTCTGCGGTTGCTCAAAGTTGTCCTTACCTCCTGTTCCCTCACCTGCATGCCTTTGCAGTGTTCCTTTCTTTCTTTTTTTATCTCAGTTGTTGGCCGAGGACCTGTCATACAAAAGATTGGCCACATACACAAATTTTTATAAGAAGAAAAAAGAAATTATAAGAAACCTTTATAATTACCTTTTGGCAATTTTTTCTACTACCAAAGAAGGACGTGCATTAGTCCTTAACAGAAATATTTTTTAAAAGTAATAGTAGTTACAAAGCACTGGTAACTCCTAGAACCTTCATGTTCTTGTCAGCTGCACTAGGGAGAGTTGACAACCCAAGCAGTATTGAATAATTTCTGTCACAGGACACTCTTTATTATTGCTATTGCTGTTCAGGGCCAATCTATATGCAGATGCACCACAGCTACTCAAGCATGTTTGAGGAAAATCTGTCTGTACATAATTCTTTGACATGTTATCTTGGAAACCACAAAAGGGTCTTGCTTTTTGCTTTTTTGGTGGAAATTAGCGGACAGGAAACTAAAGGCAGAAGTTTCAAAGGACAAACATATATAATAGAATGGTGTTGTTATTGCATTGAGTAACCTAATTTCCTGTTTTTATGGGTTTGCCATAAGTATGGTCTTTGTAGTAAGCCCAAATTATGACATTTGATTATTATTAGAAAAAAGAGGAGTTAATATTCCTAAAGCATCTTAAAGACTAGTACTTTATAAATACTGTGATTTGTTACTATTTTATATTAAAAACTTGGCAGTTGTTACCAAAATTAGTCTGCATATTTAAGACTTTCTGTTCTGGCTATATATTTATTTTACACACATCAGCAAACAAATGTTTCATTGTCTTCCTAATTTTTGTAAGGCTTTGTTTTCTTCTTGACAACTAGATACACAAAGTTTGAATTTTAGCTCAGAATGAACTTGGATGTTTAAGTTCCCTTGCATCATACCTTGACAGTGTGATCACAGCAGTAAGTTCTGGTGACAATACTTAGTCTAGCTGCAGTAATAATTCTCCATATCAGAACAGCCATTCGTATGTGAGGTGTACTGTCTGCCACTCAGTTCTCATTCTCAATACCCACAAAGCTTTAAATGCTTTTAATCCAACAGATTTTATCAAGATGATATAAAATACTAGATGCTGGCTTCCGGTATGTTCACCACCATTATATTTAACTTGCAAAGCCAATGAATAAATTTAAAATTGTGAAATACTGGAGGTAGGCTCTGGTGCAATAGATCAGAGCCCTCAATTCCTTTTCAGTGGATCCTGGTTTGGGCACCCTTCATAAAGAGGCTGAATGCCCTCTTGCCTGATGCCAGTGTGTTAATTTTTTTAATTTTGCAATTGCAAATCAATATTCCTTTCTAAGTACCAAGTCAGAGGCAGGTCAGTTTGACTCAACTGTATTTGCACTGCTGTATAAAACATGTGGTGACACAATGATTTCATGACCTTTTCTGCAAATGGATCCATATTCTGGGTGGTTCAGATCTTTGAGGCTGAGACTCTTGGCCCAGCTAATGTACGCATTAGCAGGGATATTCAAATGTATCTTTATTCACCAGTGCCTTTTCATTACACTGGAAAATGAGCTTTAGTTGCTTTGGTTGCAGTACTTGATAAAGCTATGAATGCCTCTTGCCCTTCCGTTTAGAGGGGAAAAAACATTAGAGCCCTCAGACTGGCTAATGAAATAGAGGGAGAAACATGGTTATTAGCTGGAGTGGTGGTTGGCTCCTGAGCCAACTCTTCCACTGTAAGGAAGCATTTGATGCTCTTAAGAGACTTGCTTATTTCAGTGGGTAATGGTTCTGCTTATTGAGTTTGCGCAAATGCATTTGATTTAGTCAATTTAGGCTCTGCATTTAAGCAAATTACAACTTAGGACTCGATCAGCAAGAGGTAAATTAGTTTGAGCGCATATAAAAGGATCTTGCTGAGGGTAAATTTACAGTCAAACCATTACATGGAAATCATAATGTTCAGTACATGTCAGGTTTGATAAATGGAGCAGGACTGTAAAATTGCCCTTTTCTTAAGTGTGCTTGCATTTAGCCAGCTACAGAGCTCAAATGCTTGTTATGTCTGCTGTCTTGAACTGGCTCAGGAGAGAGAAATCTCTCCAAAGTTGGAATAACTAAATTAAAAAACAGGAGAAGAATCCATACCCAGCTCTTCTTCCTCTGCTCCTTGGTCTCCCTCTCACTGGAACACTTGCCAATTACAGGCATGGGGCACTGATGCCTCTTAGGGAAAGATATTATCACAGGAAAAACCTTGTGCACAAGCAAAAATAGGGAATTACTACCTAGGCCATTACTCTGCAAATATGAGAGAGTGAACTAGGCACCCTCTTCAAGCTCTTTCAACTGTGAGGTGGAGGCTTTTAATGGTTTGGAATTTTCTTTACTGTGAGATTGTTTATCCTAGAACTAGGGCCATCCACACATCTTTCAACAGCATCCCCCATGGTACAGGAAAAGAATTATTTTGCTTCCTTAATTGCCTCAAATCAACCACATAATAAATGGTAGAAAAATCAGGTAGACAAATAGATTTTAATTTGTAATTAAGATTTTTTTTTTTTTAAATTTAGAAAATATGTTATATCTGTAAAGAAAGAAGCTTGTCGATATTCTTAAGGTCATTTATTATCTGAGTATCAGTGCAAAATACTGCCAGACAAAATTGACAATTTTTATATACCAAAAAGCAGAATATTACAAAGAGAAATGGTTTATTAAAAATACCATGGAAAAGAGAAAGGCCAACTAAACAATAAAAATTTTTAGTTTCAAAAACAGGGAACAGAAGACCTTCCATGAACTAGGCAGCTAAATGGTAAACTTCATTCTCCATCTGTTCTAGTACTTTTAACAGTTTCTAAGCAGCAGCAACATCCAATGTCTTTTATGGAATCACATTTTAGAGACTTTGCAACCCAACATGCCACTGCCAGCTGGTGTTTGAAAGCACACTCCTGCTGCAGTTCAGTTTATTAAACTGCTTGGAGGCTTAAAATAACATACCTTATGGACAACAGTGTGCTTGTGCATTGTGGCCAAACTTGCCTCAGTCTTGCACTGGATGTATTAGCACCTGACAAACTTGGCCATAGAGCTACGGTATGGATGAACGTCGAGGTTACCATATCTCTTTGAACCTTACTTGTCAGGTTTAAAGTAGGTATGTTGGATTTGATCAGTGAGGACTGCTTAACGCATCTTTAACTAAACTGGAAAGTAATGCTGCTGTCTTTACTTTGTATTTTCAAGTGTAATGTCTGGATACAGGGTTTTGTTTTTTGGGGTTTTTTCCCCTCCTTGTTTTCTCTTCGTAGGATAGCCAATAAGCAACTTAATAGCATAGAAAGCAACCTTGAATTTTCTGGCCCACAGTAATTTAGAAACACTGTTGAAAGCCTGTTTAGACCTCTAACTATTAACTGCTTGTTCAATACTTGTAATCTTCAGGAGAGTAAACAGTCAAAAGTATACAGACACAATGAGTAGGATTTTATTGGGTTTTTTTAAACATTCTTTCATTTACACAAGAAACACCAGACTAAAACCACAGTGTGCTATTTTGTATCTGTCCCTGGTGGAGATTTGCAGATGAATTACTCCTATCTGTAGCAACCTTTTTCTCTGCTCTGCTGCAATGACATTCCTGACCTGCTTGTTTCACTGCTGTCTCTGGCTGCATGAATGCTACTCTTGTATGGAGATGTGATTTCAGTGTTTTGCACCTTTTTATTCAGTGTGCACAAGCTGTATGCAGCATTGGGTGAAAGCTGGATTTTATAATTTAGGGCAACCCACTGTTGCAAGTAGATTTTGTCTGGGGATTTCACTCTTCTGCCCAGCTATCCATGGCCTGGAGGAGATACAGTAGAGTACTAACAACACCCTGGCCCTTTGACCTTGAGACTTTGCACAAGGCAGTGTTTTTTTAAGAGCAATCAAGAAGTTATTAGATTTTCCTACTTGCCTCAGTATCAGTGAATTCTCAACCAATCTCATCAGCTATCCAAGCTAAATTCACCTCCTTTGTTGAACCTTCTATTACTTTATTGGGAGATTTTCTCAGATTGTCAAAATGGACTGAATAGTAGCAATAATTCAGCCATTAACTGAAAGAAATGAGCTTAAGGAAATACATGTTCAAGGTTTATTTTTCACTTTCTTAATGCTGCAGCTCTGTGACAAAGATGTAAGAGGTTGTGCTTGCAGCTTGGGTTTAGTGACTCCAGGTGTCTGGTGTTTCTTTTTTTGTGGAAAAGGAAAGTAGCTAGTAAGGCTTGACATTACTTGCATCTGGAAGTATTCCATCAAGAATAACCCTTATGCTGGGTGCTGTAGTGGATTGCAGCAGAGCTACTAAGTCTAATTGGGAAGAAAGGTTTTAGCAGTGACATTAAGTGAAACAAAACACCCAGGGTGGCAGCAGGCCTGTCTGCAGCTTCTGTGAGCAAAGTTTGCTGCTTTTTTGTAGTTGGCACAGTCAGCCCATGCTGCCCTGCATGAGGGCAAAGGCTTATAATTTGGATTCTGGGACAGTATGGGCCAGAAGAGCTCTGGAGGTGGCATTTGCAGACACAGTGAAGGACAGCCTCTAGTTTCCTCTGGTCATTTGAAGTAGAAATTCTAGTCTGATGGGTGTCTCAGTAACAGTTTGACATGACATAATTTGTTTCTAAGTAGTAATATTTTTTACAGCTGAAGGTTTACTCCCCTCTCAACATAATTGTCCACAAGGCAGATGAAGAACAAGCCAAGAAAAAAATAAGAGGAGCAATGACTTTCCCTTAAGCAAATACAGCATAAACCCAGAATCTTTAAATAAGGAATGAAATAGAGCTGTTGCTGGAACAGGTACTAAATAAGAAATACTAGAACAACCTGTAATTTGCATCTTTCCTGAATCTTCAAGTGGTCTAAACTGATGCAAACTCAGTATCATTCTCAGCTGTCTAGGCCAGTCTACACCTCCAGGCACTTCAGTGCCTAAGATAACTCTAACTTCATACAATTCAAAGTTGTGGAGGAAAGGGCTCTGGTTTATTCCATCTAACCCTCTGCCTCTGGGGTCATAGGAGTCCACGTCACTCTACGTGCTTCATTCCCTCCATTCAGAGAGATGGACTGTTTTTCATCTCCCAGAGAGCCATTCTGTTGACATGGAACTCAGTGAAAGAGTGAAGCCTTTGGCTGTTTAAATCAAATTCATGTTGTATTGCAGTACAGAATCATAATGAAGAGAACCACAGGAAATGTAGCTACTCTGGGGCCTCAACTGCCAGTCAGCCTTCCTTACTCATGCCAACTAGAAGAACCAAAGTTGTCAAAATAAATTATGTTTGAAAGGGAAGATGTCACTGCAGATTATTCAGCTTTGCAGAATTTTTTGTAATACTGTATATAATAAAAAACAGTCTTTGAAATTCTAGACACCTACTTTCATTATTATTTTCATTACGGAGTGATAGATAAATGCTGGGCAGGCAGGAAGCATCACTTTAATTTTGTACTCAAATGTACTTTTTAAAAAAGATGGGGCAAAAGGAAGAGACTCTAGCATTAGGGGAGTTTTGTGCCGTTCTCTTCAAAAGAGGTGAAGAGTCAAGTCCAAAGTAAAGTGAAAACTGGGAGATGGGTGTTAGATTTCAGCTAAAGAATGATTTTGGTCCTGTGGGAGTATTAAACATGTATGAGAGCACTGACTGCTGGAGGTTTTTCCCTAGGGTTTTCTTTCTTTGCTTAAATTAGATATTTTAGTTCCTAAAGTCCTGTCATTTTATGCTATGTTGCCCACTAAATTTGAACAGGAAGGAGGTTTTTTTGAGTTGAAACAGACGGATTGTATTGGGAATTATCTGGGACTTCATGAAGAAACTGTGTACTCTTCAGTATGAAGAATAACACCACAGAAATATATAACCTGAATAATTTGGGGTCTTGTTTCAATTTCATGGCATGACACATTAATAGTGTGTTTAAGAAATTATTCTGAAGAAAGGTCTGTATGGTTTTATGTCTAGGTATGAAGTATGAAATGGTGAAAGTGATAATTCTTTCTATATATTTGCAGCAGAAGTTCAGCTCATGTGTATTCTCTAAGACTTGATGGATGACTGAAGAATTGGTAGACTTTTGTCATTAGGAAATGCAGCTTATAAAAAGAAAAAAAAGGTTAAAAATCCATTGAGGATATTTTCAGGTGAGTTTTATTTACTTTCATAAAATCTTAGCTGAAAACTGCAAGGCCCTCTTAAAGGTTTAAAAACTGGTGTGTATGTGGGGATTGGGAACCTTTGGTGTTCCTTCGATAAATGGGTTCTCATGAAAGGCAGGGAGCACACTTTTCTTGTTGGTGAGAAACAAGTCAATGGAAGATTTTATTTGCACATACTGAGAAACCCTTCAGCAGGTATCTCACACTTCCCAGAAGCTGAATGAGGGAGGGTCTAGAACTGAAATTCCTGGTGGTTTCTATGATAAAAGAGAGACGGGAGAAATAGTTTGCGTTTTTTAGCATTTTAAGTTTTTCTTGCAAATTCTAAATAAAAATACTAAGCCAGAAACATATTCTCTTTACAAGCTTCTATAAAGAACTGAAAGTGTGATTTAATAGAATGAAAAGGGAAATTATTTTTTGAAAAGAGTTTGAGAACTGTTTGTATTTAAACTTGAAAGCACAACCTTTTTCAACATAGCAGTTGGCATAAATGATGAGGAATTTTGTTCAGAGTAACTGTTCATCATAAATGTCTAAAAGTGACAATGGTCAGCAAGATCAATTTTAAAACAACTTAAAAAACACCAGGATGTGAGGTGTTTGTTTTTTTTTTTTTTGACGTTTAGCAGCAGAGTATTTAAAGTGTGAGGGGGGAAAATGGCAGTAAAAACATCTGTATGCAAAATATCTACTAAAATAAGGTTTTAAATACTTGTCCCTTGTAAATGTGTATTAGTTTGCAGCCTTGAATCAGAAAGATACTGCATTGCTCCCAGCACAGTCAGCAGTGGCATAATCTCCAGCAGCTGCATATGGCTCTGAAGCCCACAACCTGCTGGTTTCAGGCAATTTTAGTCTTTATCTGGAATCTGACAATTTATTAATCTCTTGGATGACAAAAGGGTGTAATAGAGAGCTGGGATCATTCCCAGATGCTCTGCTGAATCTTCAAAGGCAGAAAACTTTAGTAACAGTACTTGGTGCATCCACTCACTGATCTATGAAAACAAATTAGTCAGGTTATTCTGTTTCCTTTTAGCTTGTTGATTTGCTGAAGTAGCTGTTGTTTCAGCCTAGTGAGTGCATTTCCTTTATCAGAGGACAGCAGATGGTTGATTTTTTTCCACTTGAAAGTTTAAGAAATGTAATAATGTGCATTGTTTCATTGTTTTTGCTGTGTCCCACGCATTCCTGGAAAGTCACGCAAGAGAGAAGTAATTCAACAGAGCTAAGAATATAAAGGCCTCTCTTTTTCTTTTTCTCCATTCCACGTCTTTTATATAGAAACTCCAGTAATTGTCTTGAAGGCAAAGACGTATTTATGTGAAAGACCATTGCTGATGCAGCACTGAGCAAAGCAGTGGCAATTTTCTGCCTCTGAGACTGGGCATGGTTTAACTCACAGAGCTCTAGGCTCAGTTGTTCAAATTTCCTTTGTGTCTTCAAGTCTGCTCCCCCAAAAAAACCAAAACCAACTCCAAAACCTTTGCAAGCAAGTTTGGGTTAAAAAAAAATTCAATATGTTGAATCTAGAGGCTAGGAAATGTGCCTAGATAGTGTAGTGGGTCAACAATTGGCTGTTGTGTGTTGTGAGACATTCATAACAGTAACATTGCCTTGGGGCTTCCTTTGTTTATATGTTTTAAGACTTTTGGAAATTCTCAACTGTATTTGAAGTGTTATGGCCTGCTTTTCTTGAGCTGCTCAAACTATCCTGAAACATCATAGGCATGAGAATAGGTAAATATGTGAGGCATAAAGAATAACACGGAAATGCATGAATATTTTACAGTGTGCCTGTTAAAAGCACTTCCATGTAGAAGCTGAAGACAGTACATGTCCAATAATTAGGCTTTTTCAGAGACAAATGCACGCTTTACTAATTCTTAGCACTTTGAACATGGGTAGCACTGAGCAGCCATTAACTGTTTCTTAACATTAAAGGCCAGTTGCAACTAAAACTAGAATGCTTGCTGAAGGCAATTACTTCAAGACTTCACAGGAGTTAGATGGTCTTTCTTCAGGTGTATCTGATTGATGTAGACTCCCCAAACTGTTAGAGTGCCAGTATACATATTTATTACCATCTCTTTAATGCACTTTCCCAGTGTAAAGTTGTTTTGTTTTGTTTTGTTTTTTTCTCCCATGACAGTTTAAAGAAACATTGTATGCCAAGAAGGCCTTTTGAAAAATACAAAGCATTCCTGCAGGAGTTCTCACTGGCAAGCACAAATTTTGCAGCTGCCTTTCTTTTAGTAATGTCAGAATTTCTGAAAATGTGTATTCAAGGTACTTTGTGAGCAGAACAAAATAATTAAAAAAATATTTTTCATTTAATTGCATGAATGTGCTGCCATACTGCCACAGGTTTTTCTGTTGTTCTTTTTTCTTTTGCGTAGGTAGGTTTTTTTTATGTTCCTACAGCAGGTGTTCTGCATGTCCAATCACAACCTTTGCAAAACTACAGTTTAACAACTTGAAACAATCCACAGAAAGCACAACCCACACTTCAGTGATGGTTTCATAGTCCTCTAAAACATACAAAGCATAAGGGAAATCACTAGGATCTGGCATTTTAGGGAGAATCTAGGAAGCAACTTTTCTCTCTCCATCTATATTTAAACTGCTATCCACATAGCACTATAAATTTTATTTAAGGAATATTTGGGGTGGCTTCTGCATTCAGTATTCCTTCCAAACTGACAACATCAGGCAGAAGCAGCAGAGTTGAACTTTGGAATCTGCTTTTATGGTAAGAATTTCATTAATAGATAACTGCAGAGATCAGTAGTAGGTGTTGCATTAATAATCTCTGGAATGTTCTTGCTTCACCTCTATTCTGTTCCAAGTGTCAAGATTTCTTCCTCTTTTAGAAAACTGGTTTGTGATTTTTTGCTATGTGTAACATCAGTATCATGTGGGAGAGAGCAGCAATATTAAACTTTATTTATTAAGGATCGTTTAAAACCATTTCAAGGTAAGTAATAGAACCCAGTTCTACTCCCTCCATTAGAGACTCAATATCCCAATACCAAACAATGTAGCCTCTGTGAAAACTCAATGCTGTCCAAGTGATATAGCAGGGATTTTAGGAGTAACATATTTTCATCAATAATCCCAAATAAATTACCAACTTTTCCTTCCTGCACTTGGTTCCACAGCTATAGCATGACAGCAGCCATACAGATCACATATCACTTCTCAGTGAAACTTCATGGGAAATACTATGATCAGAAAAGTTTTGTAAAAGCTCTTGGGTGTGACCAAAGCATAATGTTCTGAAGCAAGTTAATATGCTAATGAAGGATAAGGTTGTGCATGCCCACAAGTGCATTGAATTCTAAAGGAATACAGGTTTCGAGATCCACCTCACCAAAAGCATTTAGTGAACATTTCAAAGAGTTGGACTTGATGATCCTTATGGCTCACTTCCAACTTGAGATATTTTGTGATTTTGTGTTCCATAAAAAAGGAACAACCTACATAATATTTGGTCTTACTCATCACAAGAATGCTGAAACATTTCCATTTCAAGCTATAAGGAAAGAGACAGATAAAAATTATTGTGTTACTCCCTTAATGAAGGGGCTGGGGGGAAGGGATTAGTTCACACCTTTCTGGGAGGTATATTGAAATAGCCATTAGAACATACCACAAACACTACTGAACACTACTGAAATACTTGCACAAAGACATTTTATTATGAATGCAATGAAGATATAGATTTACTTTTTTTTTTTTTTTTTTTTTTTTTTTTTTCAATCTGAGGTGCTTATATAAACTGACCCATACTGGCTGAATGACCATCAGTCTCCAGGGCATGACAGTGGCTGGACACCCTTCAGCTCCAAAGCTTTGCTAAAGTTAATCTCTTGAGGTTTTGAAGTACCCTTGGTGAGCTTCAGAAATCGAATACATCCTTTAAAACGGATGTTAGTTGTCAGCCCAAACTGGGTTACACCATCTGAAGAAAGGAAAAAAATTAGAAAGTAATTATGTTAGTTTGAGTTGATACTTAGTTTTGTTCTTTGAGAGTCCTGCACAGGAGCAGATGCCTCAGCAATATATGAATGTTTTATTTGCTGTATATATTCATTACTAAAGAATTACAAACATTATGAGCAAATGTGATGAATGTTTATGTTAGATAACAATCCAGACTTCTTTTCTACTCTGAAAGTGGCAGAATTCAAACAGATATAAACTGCCGTTGCAACCCATGTATGGAGCTTGCTACCTACAAATGGTGTACAATACACACATGCTGCTCTGCAGATACTCAACTTCTCAAGCTGTTTATCCACAGAATAATAGAGGGAAGAAAATAGGCCAAAATGAATGCAATTCTCAGTCCTAACATCACAAAGAATCCAGTTCCTCAGGATGGATTTCAGATGCCATTTACACACTGGTTTTGATAGTTTTCAAGTATTCTTTTTTTTTTTTTTTTCCTTGCTGATTGTAAAGCCAGTTCTTCCACTAATGAACGAGGGGATGACAGTGAGGGTGGTTTGACTGGGAAGCTGGAAATATTTCTCTCAACTGCTTGAAATTCATAGTTCAAGTTGTTTCTCAGTGTTCTTCCAAGTGAATTGCAGAAGTAATTTTACACTTGTAGAGACTGTCTGTCCACAGCATTATTCTGTTTCACAGAGGATACGATGGCTGAATCCGTCTCTCCTTGCCCGGGGAAGAGTGATACCAGTAGATGAATGCCAGCTTTTATGGGTACCCAGGAATCTCTATTCTTGTCTACACCATGGTGGTGAAATTCTTCTCTACACAGAAAATTCTCCATCAGCTAATTCTAGCTGGTTTACAATTGTTTTGCTCTATTTATGCAGCTCCAGGAGGACTCAAAAACACAAATACTTACTAATTTTACAAAATCCTATGGTACTGCTTCAGATTTATGATGCAGCTGTCTAGGTATTTGGAATGTTAAATACCTTAAAAATCCTGGATGAGCTAGACTAGACAGCAAAAGAAGAGTGAAGTTTTTACACATATAGTAAGTTTATTAAATAATTTCATAACTTGCCATGTGGCTGAACTCACGAATATCCCTTTAACATGAGGTAAATGTAGGTTTGTTTTGTACAGACTGCAGTGTTACTGCGATTTGCGTCTCTCCTACTGACATGCAGTCCAGAACGAGATAGTCACTCCATCTGCAGTGTTTCTTCAGTGCTGGCTCCTATGCCAGAATCTTGTTTTGTTATAAAAAGGCTGCCACAAAGCTGTTTCCCTTCTGGCACAAAGTCGTTGGTCTTTATTGATAGTCATTGTGACTAAAGTTCAACTCTCATATGTCAATACCAAGGACAATTTTTTAAATGTTCCAAAGCTTGAGAGAGAAGGCTTTTTAGATGTATCACACATTAGAATGGGTGAAAAAGCAACTTCCAGAAAATAATTTAGTAATTATCTAATTCAGATGTGTCTTGCCATTGACCGCTAGTATGCACTAGAGCAGACACATACTGCAAACTTACTTTGCTTTTTTGTTTTGGTTTGTAAGCTAGAGGGAAAACTTATTACAAATGCAACAAAATTGGTACTTTGCAAACATATTAACTGTATTTTCAGAAAGTAAACTGCTGTCAGAAAATTTATTGACTGTCTGTGAAGAGATGAATACTAGCATTCATTATCAGCTTAGTGGAAGATGAAGCCAGCTACAGAGCTCAGCCCAATTCTTGATACTGTTCAATTACCTCTGCATAAAACAAATTCTCTTGAGGGCTTCCAGAATACTGATTAGCAAGGGTAGATTATGGGGTTTTTTTCCTTTAAAACCCAGCAGACCACAAGCAAAGGCATTAATTAGAAAGAGATGGTGTGTTCTTAACTCTCTGTGTAAGGTGTTCTTATTCCTCTGTTCCTCAGGTTTTACAGGCTGATTTACACACACATTGCCCTGCCCCCTCAAAGGCATATATACATTCTTTGGTTAAAATTTGCTGTTCCTAAGTTAAATCTAAATATGCCAAATGCTGTTACTACTGTAACATAACTACAATGCTATTACTAAACAGAAAGTTTTAAGAGAGAGGCTCTGTGTGTGTGAGCAGCAGAAGGCAGAAAATCTGTCTGATCCTTTGTGACAGTGCCTACATTTGAAATGGGGCAGGGGTATCTGCCAGAGTCTCTTGCTGCAGAACTTCTTGTTCTGAAACGCAGCTGAGTGCAGAAATGAGCATCCACACCAACTGATACAAACTCCACCTGTCTTATCAATCATCTTTAGCATCTTTACATTTTAAGCCATTACCAAGGCAGCGTTACTGGAGCCTAAATAAAGCATAGTTTGTGTGTTGCATGCTCACCAGGATAGCCTCCAACAAAGAGAGGGTCATTTGTGTCTGCCGAGGTCGAGGCCCTGTTTGGGCTGTCAGTCTCCACCTGTCTGCCATCCACAGTCAGCTCCAAGTGGTGCTTGATCTTGTTTGCACGAACCTTGTGCCACTGTTCATCACACAAACTGCCTGCTGCATCAGGCTCATAGACAGCAGAGAATCGGCCTGCACCATTGTCAACGTGAAACATCACCTGGAAAGCATGGCATGGACATCAGAAAGTTTTCAAAACAGTTCAGTTGTTTCTGTTTGAAGTCAACATGGTTTTACTGTACACACCAAAGACTATGTGGATGCCGGCCCCCTGGGATCTAGGTTCTGTAACTGAGCAAAACATAAGCGGAAATATACAATATCGCTGTCTAGATTGTAATTTTCCTTTTTTTTTTTTTTTTTTTTTTTTTTTTTTTTTTTTTTTTCTGTCTTAGTTTTAGGGTATTTTACACCCTTCCAGAATCTTTATATTGACAGACTAATGATTGGTTTTCCAGACTGCAAATCAAAAGATATCCAAGAGAAGCTAGTATTCAAAGCCTTTCCTCAAAACTTCTTATGTGGTCACTAGTTAAAGACCTGATTGCAGTTTTAGGAGACTCAAGTATTACAGAATCTTTTGAACTATCTTTTAAAAGTGTAAGATCCTCTAGATGTAGGGAAAGGTGCAAGTGTTGCTCTCCTTTGAGAGCCCTGATATTGTTTGAGACATCTCAAGATTGGGGTAGTAACCTTGCATTTAAACTATCTGTGCTGTCTGAAATCAGTTTATGAAGAACCAAAACTGCTTTGCTACTCACTTTTCCACCTACTAATTCAATGCCAAGCCCATCCATTTTCTGGCTGCTGACTCCTAGGAGAACACCGTTCATTTGTGTTGTACGGAATTCAAATTCCACGAGCAGATCTGTTCCCACTCTGTATGCACCAACTTGGAGAGAAAAGGGGAAGAACAATAAAATGAAGATAAGCATCTAATACATTATTCCTATTAATCATTGCACAAATTGCGCTGAGAGTCAGGCAAAGTAACTAACTCAGCATTGTTAATGCACTCCATTTCATGTGAAAACATGTAAATAACTTTTACGGCAATTGTGCTTAGTGCAAGATCTTGCTAGGAAGTCACATAGCTTCTCCTCAGGCAAGATAACTAAAAACGATCAGCAAGAGTTTCAACTACTGGTCTCACTTTGCCTCCAGCCAACAGGAATTAGATAACACAGATAACACTTGGAGTTTTTGAAAGCAGAATCTCCTCTTTCTCTGTTCTTTGACTATCACCAGAATTATTGTTTATTACCTGTTTTGGCAAAGCCTGTTCCATCGAAGTATGTTCCTTTCTGTGCAGTGACAAAGCATTTTCCAACGTTGAAGCTGGAAGTTGGATTATCTAGGTCAACAGGTGATTCTGTCATTTTAAAATTCCTGATGCAGCCATCAATGCTATGGAGGACCTGCAGTCAATATTTCAAACAAAATGTAAAACCATGAGAAGCAAGCCTAAAGTATTCAATCAATGAGTGCATTTTCTCTGCTTCTCTGCTGGATTTATGGAACTGAATAAAATTTGAATTTTACATGGCTAATCCTTAATATCTGATTGCAATTGGAATCTACTCTTAATCATACTGAGGATGAATTACATTACTTTTCAGGGATGTGATCTGAGTCACATCTATTTGGCATACTGGAGGGGACATATAATAATACACCACGCAATGAAACATAGCAAATTACATCAGCAATGCAGGAATTTAATGGCCTATACTTTGCCTTTTTAGTTGACTAGGTTATGAGGTTTGCAAGTAGATGAAGATAGTGGCTATAGTTCTCTGGGCTGCTGGTAATTTTACTAGGTGGGTTTTCTTTTTTCCCTTCCTTTAATCACTTCACTGTGGGCCTAATGTTGCATGGTAAGACAGAGGTAATGCAGGTAGCATCACTACCAAAATGAACAAAGCCCCTGGGTGAAGGTTTTTGACTGCACATAGTCTGATGACTGCAGTGATCAGGGCCACTCAGCTGGCCAGAGGGGCAGGTGGAGGCAGGGAATGTGCTCATGTCTACCAAGGCTCCTGTGCAGGGCAACAAACTGCAGCTGCACTTTGGCTTCTGCACTGGCCCACTGTGACCCCCAGCTGGCGGTCTGGGCGCACTTAGAATGGTGGTTTGAGCATCCACAAATCTGCCTGGGGCAGGGGCTGTTCTGGGTGTGAGCAGGGCATCCCAGGGGGACCTCTGAAAGCCACTGGCATCTCCTCCAGAACTCCCCCTCCCTTTTTCTCTCCAAGGTCTCAGAAGCTGCATTTTGGTTCTCAGATTCAGTCAGAGGCTTTGATCCTTCACTTAAAGAGCTAGGAAAATCTATCCTTGATACCAGTGAGACAGAGGAAAATGATACATCAGGTACTTGGAGGAAGAAAAAGAAGATATATTTATAAGCGGTGCAATTGATAGGAAGAAAATAAACATAAGTGTCTAAAATTCAGCCTAGAAATAATGTAAATACAAAAAGGACAAAGGCACATCTGAAGAGAAAAGTCTTGACTCTCTGCTCTCTACCTCCTCTAACATTATTCTGACCCATAATTGGAAAGAATTTCCAAGAATTTATTTTTTTGTAAATCAAAGCTCTGTGTGCTGTGAAATTATATAGCTAAGTACACCTGTACAATATTTTCATGAGAATTTGCGCAATACCACTGGATAAATTCAGTTCTGAGGGGAACAATGCTTTCTGTCAGATTTTTTGTAAGTAATCCTTTTTTGTAATTCCTAAGTTATCTCCAGATCAACAAATCTTGTTATCAAAAAAGGGAAATGCCAGAAAACAAAACAATCCTTCACTGCAAGAGTAAATCATAGAAATGGAAGATTTGTAGATGATTTGACAGTGTTCTCTAACTTTACAATTTTCTATTCCCTGTGGAAAACAAATCTGGTTATACTTTAGCATGGGAACAGGTAATAGGAACTCTTTTGCTGAAAGCAGAGTTTTGAGTGCTCAAAATGTGACATCGGCTGAAGCTAAGTGGGTATCAGTCTTCTACACTGAAAAGGAAGCCAACCCCATGGTTACATATTAGATTAGTGTCTAAAAGGGCTAATGTGTTTTTAGAAGAAAGCCCTGACTGAGGTAACTCGTCCTTTCAACTTGATTTGCTTCAGAGCCTCTGCATGAAGCTACAACACAACACTGTCTCATACAACGTGGTGTATTTTACAGAGCATGAATGGAAGGCAAGCATTAGTTTTTACATGACATTTAAATCCCAAAGCACATAAGACTATCAGGACCTGACATGACTGTTATTGCCAGACTGATCCATTAATCTGCATGGGTTCCCTCCATTACCTCTAACAAACAGCAATAGGTAAGGGCTTACAGTTATCTTTTTCCTTGGATTGGTATTTGTAAATTGCAGATATATTTCAAAGAGCGTAAATTGATACTACTAGGAATTATATGTTATGGGTAGTTAAGTATTGCTTTTGGTTTTCAGTGCCTCAGATGTGGCTTGGTGATTAGATTTAGATTTGCCTCAGTTTGGGCTTTCTGCACAATCAGTTAGTTACTAAGAAACATGACCTTACAGGTCAGTTTTTTTTATGGAATACAACCCTCAGATATAGAGTGATTACCATCCCCTTCATTCCCTATCCATGAGTCAATACATGGACTTAAGCAGGATCTAGGAATTCCTTTTCTGTATTTATTTTGTTCACTCAAAGAAGGGAACTCTTGCTTCTCCATAGACTGGTATTTTCCATGCCATAGACATCTTGGTATAGTGGTACTCACTCATGCACAGCTTCTTTGGGAGTCTGTTTGGTTTCCTTACCAGCTTTGTGCTTTGCCTGCTCTTTATGGCTTCTCTGTATCTACCCAGGATGAACCCAGACACAGCTCCTACTGACATTCCATTTTTTGTGTGTCTGAATTGTGCTGCGCTAGATGCCCAATTTGTTCTTCAGTATAATTAAATTCACTCATGTTCTAGCTTCTGCTTTGAAAGAAGCATCTTCACAGAGAGCAAAAGGAAGCATGAAAGAGGGGGTTTTTTTCCCATTCTGATACTGGTGTGTCTTGGGAGGCATCAGGGAGATGACTGGCACGGAGTTGTGCAGATAGATGCAGTAAATGGTCTGGATGACAGAATACAGTTTTCCTAGTTAACTCTACAAGATTTCAGACATTTCTCTGGGCTCTCTGTTATCCGCCATGTTAGAATGGAAGATAGGCATCTGAACCAAAACAGTGATAAATTGATATATGCACATTTCATTTGGAAACAGAAAGAGGACAAAGAATTTTCATGGCCTTCCTTCAAAACACACTCTCTCCTCTTTTAGCAATAGCAACACAAATTGTTATTACAGTAAGCAGCAATATTACTGGGTACTTTTTCTGGGGTAATTTTGGCTTCTGCTGCTCCTTGTTCCAGATCCTTTCACTGTTTGTTAGCATTTGATGCTATAATAATTACAGCCAAGAGAAAGAGCAAGTGGTACTCAGGAACCTGTATGCTAGCTGTGCAGTGATCCAAGTGGATACAAGTCTATGGAGCTTTCTGCTTTTCCAAAACAGTAAATAACTCTGCTATTTCAATTTTATTTTGTATTAACTTGATTCTAAGTCAGATCTTTCCACTGACAGAAAGTTGTTCACCTCTACTAAAGTACATTTTATCTGTATTCTTGAGTAGTCTGAGGGAAAAGAAATACAAAACAAAACTGGGAAGATATTTGCACCAATCAAGACATACTTAAAGCATGTAAGATAACTTAAACAAATTTGCTTACTGGACCAATTCTTCTGGTTGTGTAGTTAATGGGCAATCCTCCCACATACAGCATTCCTACAACATCCAATATATCGGCCTTCTTGGGGCTCACAGTCCTGTTAGAAACACCATCTACCATGAGGTTTCCTTCTTGCTTCATTCGACTTACTTTTATCTAGAAAGACACAAAAATGCGATAAAATTACACACAGTTTTCTGACAACCAAGCATTTTCAGATTGTAACTAGTCCTACAGTCCAAAATATATAACAATACACAAGAAAGTAGTAGGAGTGGCTACAGAAGTACCATGGCAGCAGCTATGGATAATACTTATGGAACAAAGCTCCTGAGAAAGGTTTTGTGCCAATATCTGACTGTGTTTTACTTGCATCTGGGTCAGAAGGCATCATGACAATTATCTACTAAAATTACTGAAAAGACTTGAGATTCCTTTAAAATGCTTCAGTGTTATAAAAGGCACAGCACAGTATTTTTTTTTGGGGGGGGAACCAGATAGCAATTTTAAGTACTGAGAATGGATAAGTACTTCAGAATAAATTCTGAATGTTATGGCACTGGTTGCAAATCTTTATAGCAGCACATGCTTGCAGAAAATATTGAGTTTATGATTCCACTAGTTTGGACATGCCTCAGATAATAGTTCATGCTAGAGTAAATATAATACCAACTATATTCTGTTGGTATTATGGCTTCTGTTCAGACAAATGGACTGTGAATCGCATGGAAGGACTGTAGTTGCTGAAGAGCTGAGGAAATTCTAGGCCAATGTCTTTCTAGAAGTTTATATTGAAGTCTATAACTCAGTATAATAATGGTTCTGCATAAAAAGGAAGAAATGCAAAATGTATCATGCATGTTAGCAGATTTCTAAACAGCACTAGTAGTTGGCTCACCAGAATAGCAGAGAGACAAACAGCATTTTTTGGCTTTTCTTTAGCATTGCTGCTTCTGCAGTGTGGCAGCGTATCTGTCATGCAGTGGGAATGATTGAACACTGACAAGGATGGCCTGAAGGTGAGGGCCTGAACTTGATGTTTACAGGCAACTGTGAATTTGAGATGGATAACTACACTTCGGGCAGAAGGAAGATTAGGTGAGTGAGACAGGAACTGGGAACAGGCATTCTTAGAGAGGACTTAAACAGATAGCAGAATAGCAGCAGCACCAAGGGGCTTCTCTAGGACTGATGGAAATATTTTTAACATAAATAATTCCAAATGGAGGAAAGGTTGTCACTAAAAGGATTATTTTAAGGAGAAGCCCCTGCTTTATCAGAAACAAAGACTGTGGCCTTTTCCTAAAAGTGTTGCCTTCCCTCCTCCTCCTTCTCAAATTTTTTTTTTTTTTTTTGCTTTTTGAGAGCTGTGACTTTGTCTCCATTCTCCACTACAGAAACAGGATCTACAATAAGGGGCACTCTCTTATGGAGTGTCAAGCTGTATGCCCAAGGAGCACAATCTTCCACTAATAAATATATGCCTCCTTTAGTTCTCTTAGAATAACGAGAAAATGGATAAAGAGGCAAAAGCATCTCTTCTGTATGTACAGAGGGAGTAGCAGAATGGGGCCTTGGTCTGCTGCCAGTGCTCCCAGGCATTGTATGAAAGAGATAAATTATTACTACAACTTCATTTTTTCCCGTTATGAAATACCTTGGTGTAGAACAGTTGCTATCATTAAAAAGTTCATGACTAAAAATCTCATGAAAATAAAATTCCTGGAGAACAGGGTGGAAATGAGGCCATTAAAGTGTAAGAGAAAATGCAATTAGATTTTTTTTCTCATTTGGGGATGAACTGTGGATGCTGAATTTCTAAATATCTGTAGAAAATTCAGTGTAACTTATGGCATATAAATTTAACCCACAGTTATATGTATACTTTGCTTCTCTGTCTTCAGTGGTGCCTTCCAGCATGTCACCTAATGAATATACTGTGTGTCTGTTGTCATTGGCCCAGTAAATAGTAAATTTCATGGTCATGATATCATTCCTTCTCCTAGCATCCAAATGCCACAGGCATTGCATATAATGCTCCCTCTCATAAAGTCACAGAAGGTGCTGCCAAATACATCCATGAATATCATATTTATTCCCTACTGAATTAATAATCCAGGGAAAGTTTACTTACATGTTACTTCTTTTTTTTTTTTCCTTTGTTCTCAGCACTCTGGCTTAACAACAACATTATTAATGTAGAAACAACTGGTTTTAATGATGTATTCCATCATCATGAGCTGATATTCACATGAGCCCTATTAAGCAGGAAGGAACATTTTCTGTAGTTCCTTACTATACCCGGCACATATTTTAAATATGTTCAGATATATGTGTTTCCTGAAGAATAAATTTCTGTGTACCAGTGCATCTGACACAAATTTTGCTAGATTATTTTGTTTTTCCCCAGAAAATACTTGTTTTAAAGTTTGGCTTGTGTGGACTACATTTTGCAAATATCTCAAGGCAGAACAGTCAGTCTTACCATTACAAAGAATAATTTAGAATTAGAGACCATTATACCTGGTGCCACTGGCCATCATTTACTTTGTTGGAAACCACTGTGCTGGTGTTTCCACTTCCCAGATCATAGCTGAAGTAAGGCAGACCGTTCTTTATCTGAACTGTAGCAAAATCAGCGTGGTTGACGCGGGCCATATAAAACAACAAGCCTGAATCAGCTGTTGTTCGGACTTCAAATTCAATTGTAAGCCTAGGAATCAAACAAACAGGAAACAGTAAAAAAGGAAAAGATATTTGGAGTCAGGCACTAGACAAATTAATCTGCTTTACCTTTTTGTGTTCTTTCTAAAAAAAAATTATACAGCTAGTGGCCAATTTTACTTGTCCATTAGAATTCAAGAAAAATTATTTGGTTACATGCAAATTACATTTCAGACATATCTGATCCCTGATACGTGAGCATTCATTAGTTCCTTTGCTGTGGAGATACAAAACTACAATTTTGGCATAGAATTTCAAGATGTAATTCACAGCTGGAGCTGTAGCAACTAGAAAATCCCAGCACCTGTAAAATTCCAGCAGTATTATCCATCATCCACACACATGAAGCTCACAAAAAGCAGAGAGCTTTAGTGACAGCTGGCAAATGTTGAATTTCTAATGAGTTGTATTGCCTGAAGACAAGTTGCAAAACTTTTAAAGATGCAGACAGAAGAGTTTACCATGAGAATATGAAACACTTATTCTGAACTCTCCCAAGAGAAAATGAGGCTGTGTCTGAGC
This sequence comes from Cettia cetti, assembly GCA_013401135.1. Taxonomy (NCBI): domain Eukaryota; kingdom Metazoa; phylum Chordata; class Aves; order Passeriformes; family Sylviidae; genus Cettia; species Cettia cetti. The sequence continues at coordinate 17,188 of VZUI01029394.1, read as the reverse complement.
ATGACCCCTTGGACAGAACAGTAATGTTGAGAACCTCCTCTACAGCAAAGTGTCTGTGAAGAAATTATTTAGATTTTCTAATCCTAAAGTTGTACTGGCAACACATCACTAACCTTGCTCAAGCTAAGCTGCAAAGTCAGTATCTGAAAGCAGCTTATAATATAAATGAAAAATCATTGCATGAAAATGATCAGTCCAGGGTCCTTCCTAGTTTTCTAAAATTAGCATATGTAGCACAACATCTTTATAGGGATAAATAAGTGTGAAGCTAATGGATTTGGAAACTATAAGCAGCAAAATTGCTTAACGGTGTGACATGGCACATTTGTTACTGACCATGTGCCTACAGAGCAAAAATAAACTAACAAGTTCTGGCTTCACAAATCCATTGAAAGAAGCTGCATTTTTATAAACAGTTCATGGAATTCCTTTGCATGTCAACAGCTACATGTACATAGCATATACATCTATGTGTATATGTATATAGTACTATACTTGGGTATGGCAATGTCATTTTTCCTGTTTACTGTGCAAGATTGATCTTCACTACTGGAGGAAAGGGGAAAGAAGTTTTGCTTACTAAAAGAAATTATCAAGTTACTGAACAAAAAAAATTTCCTCTAAAAAACCCACCATTGAAGTCAGTTGCACAACCTGGTTACGTTACTCTGGTTTTTAGCAAATCAGTCTGGGATCTGTGTGTACCCAAACCTTTAAAAATAAAGAGATAAATTGTTTTTGTGAGAGCTTCTTAGGTGGGCATTTCATTGCCAAGATTTCATGCTTTAATGCTTTTCTAGGTTTGCTTAATGAAATTAGTTATGGCATGTGATCTTTTCAGATTATGTCCATAGTTTTGAGAGATACCTTTGAGAGAATTAGGAGGGGCATTTTATTTGGACACTATTCCATCAAAACTCATTGCTGAAACAAACACCATACCTGTTTTTCACTTTGGTGTCATCAAATGCAACTGCAATGTGGCTGTTCCTTGAAAGACCAAACTGCTTGCCACCTTCTAAAATGGCTGGTTCTGTGTCAGCAGCACAGGAATCCTGCAAAATATACAGCAACCATACAAACTTCATATTTTGTATCTGTCTCAGCTGTGCATATGCTGGGAGTTTCCTAGCTGCTCAGGACTGAGAATATTGTACCTAGTCTAGAGATTGGCCCTGCAATTTTCCAGCGGGCTGATGTCTCATCACACCAGCTGAAGTTATAAACCAGTATGACAGGAACTTGGTGTAAAAGCAGAGCTCATTAAGCTGGCTGTAAAAGCAAATAAAAGTAATATATGAACATTGCTGCTTTCATGCTTTCACCAGTGGACATTTACAAGAGTCTTAAATGATTTCCAGGCAGTTCAGTGTACTCTTAGTTCACACAGAACTGTTTTACCCAGTAGGATGCCTTCTTACAGAAACGAAACAAGATTTAAGTTTTAAAAGGATGCTTTGTTGTCAAATTGAAATCCAGTCACCTTAAAAATAATGAGTTAAAAGTGGTTTCAGATCCTGCAGCTGTCAATGAGTCCTTCATTTTACTTCTTTATATTGTTTTACAACTGTATTCTTTGCTTTATATGCTGTTGTTTCCCCTGGTGCAGTTGAAAGGCCCCCACAAACAATCAGGGAACCTGAATAACTGATAGATAGATGTTACAGCTGGAGAAATCCCCCAGCTGTCTAATGCAGAGACATTACCCAGGTTGTAAAGAAAGAACCCCCTCTCTGTAGTTCCACTTCTATTAGTCTTGAGCTGGTGCAACAATGCAAGGTAAAATATCTTCTGTCCACTATAATTTTCTCGTTTTAATTTCACCAGGTCTTTTAATCTCTGGTCCTAAAGCTCTTGTATAGGAGTGCCTGGGGCAAGACAAGACCATGGCAATTACCAGCTGCTACTTATGTCTGACTTTTGCCTCCCACTGAGAGTATTGTGAAGAAACTGCTCAAAGGATATAACTCAACACAATATCAGACAATACCGCTGGGAAAGAAACAAACTCTGATAGCTGCAAGCTCTGTTTTTAAGCACTGTGGCTGCTATCATTTTGGATTGGTGACAGTCTCTTATTTGAGCCCTGACTCAGCAGGGACCTGCAAAGCACAAGGTGTAGTGCCTTGCTGACAGAGTTCTTTCTCTGAAATATTTTTTAAATGTCATGAGTGACTTAAGCCCTGAGATTTCAACTGCAAAGAGGAAATTTATTTCCCTCTCTCACTCAGTTTTTCAGTAATATTTTTTGCTTTCACACATCACAAAGGTCTTCATAACAGTATAGAACACCTCTAAAATATAGTTTTGCATAATAAATGCTCTTGTTTGAATATGACAGAGTAGAACACCATGCATTATGATAAGAACAAGTTATACATTAATATGCAATGGAGGGAAAAAAAGAGAAAATTCACCAAGACCAAGCAAGGTTATGAATGTACACCAGTCTTCCAGTGATCATCAAAAAAGAAAAAAAAAATCATATTCCCATAATGCAGGGTAAAATTTTGAATTATTTTAAGCTATACAGGCTTATCTAGAAGTCTAAGAACTAAGTTAATGACAATACCGTGCATATAATACCTTGAATTACATTTGAGCTTGCTGGAATTTGAAGACAGGGAATAAAAACTGGTACTGGGAAGAATTGGAAAATACATGCAGACACCTTTCTCTGGCATATTTATGAATTTTACATGGTAAAAGGATATATTCTGACTGTAAATTTAATCCTAGGCCAGTATATGTCAGTAAAGGGTCTGACCCTGACAGAAGCTGCTCCCCAGCATCAGTAAACACTGCAGTTTTTCTTCATTCCAGCAGGGTGACTGTAAGAAAGGGCAAGGAGTGTGGGAGAGTGTCCAACACACCATGGTGGTTGGAATCATAGCATACACTGATTATTTACTAATAACTACTTATAATAGTAAATATTCTTTAAGCTGATATGGAAAAGTGAGCAAAAGGAAAAAAAAATCAGTAGGGCATGTTTAAAAAAATCCGTATTTTATTCACAAGCTTGTGCCTTTTTTTGTTTTCTCTAAGCACAGCCAGCTTTACAGCTTTCACAAGACTGTGCACCAAGCATGGGTCACCAGTCTGTATTAAAATATCTCAGCTTTGCTTTTTGAGCAATGCCCTTAATGTGTCCTGGCTGCTTAACAATCTCCCATATTACATGAGAGACTAAACTCTTCAGCGGCACTTTACTTCAGTCTTGTAAGATGTCAGGGACTTGACTGGTAGGTCAAGAAGCTCGGTGTGTATGGCAGTGGAAATGAAAAACAGAACAGAAAAGGCCACTGGTGGACTGTCACACATTCTCCATATTCTCATTTGCTGTATTAGCAATTACAAAGAAAGCAATTAGTTAGAAAAAGCCCTGAAGCAGTCCCCACAGTTCACTGGACACTGTTAGTAACACAATGCAGAAATGCATGGATCAAAAGTGGGAGGTACCGTCACAGAGCCAAAGGCAGAAGTAAGGCTGGCGCTCTTCGTTTCAGCGGCAAGCGAACCCTGAGAAGCAGGGAATAATGTGAGGCAGCAGCCACAGCAGTTACCCAGTGCTGAGGAACATTCTGGCATTCACAGCAAGCCACAGCAGACTGGTGGCTGGGGTATTTCCCAACTGTCCTACTTATGGATCTTGTGCTTAGTACAGGGTGGGTTCATTCCTCATTTGGGAGTCAACTGCCCTCCCCTTTTATACGCAGACAGATGCATGTAGATAAAAAAGGCCCTAAAAGCACTTAGATAGAGCATATACCTTATTTAACCCTCCTATGTAAAAAAACCTTTTTTCTGCTGTACATTTTCCATATGCAGTCCTGCAACACTGAGATTCTGTATAATTTACTGTCATATGAGTGCCACTTCATATGGGTGTTACCTCATTACCAGACTGTAGTTACTTTTTTTGCAACAATCCCCTTAAAAATACTTCGACGAACTCACTAATACGAATGTAATAGCTGTCCAAAAGCTTGCCTTATTTAAAATTGTTTCAAGTCCTCAGCATACTAAAACAGTTTCCCTGTTTCCAAGAGAGAAATGGAGTAATGGTGTTTTATTTAGGTTTATATTTTGAATTCCTGTTTTAAATTATCACTGCTCTAGATATGTGATATACAAAACTCACCCAGCTGGAACAGGACTAGCTTCTGATATTAATGAGTAGATCTATTCCTTTCAATTTTGCTATTTTAAAATTAGTGTTTATAATCTTAGGAAGTGTGCACTTGCTCTTTCATCCTCTTCTGTGGTTTATTTGTTTTGTTTTTAAGGCATGATCAAGGGATACCACGACTACATTCCTTCACAACAGTGAGCTTTAAACTGGGTAATCCTTTTTACCTTCTTGCCTGGTTCCTTATTTTTCTACAGTAGCCTTACTGTACTGCAAATTTGCTTTGAACTCCAAACAGAAAAGCTGCATTGGAGCCCTGGTGCTACGACTACTCCACCTTGTGGGAACGAATCACAACCGCTGTTTGTAACTGGGGCCTCGGGGCACGGTAATACATGAGGTAGAGTTGGCTTTCCTTGAACCAAGGCCCCCATTTCCACGCATGGAGATTTCAGTAATACCTGATAAGTCCTCCTAGATATACCTGGCCAACAAAGGTGGTCCTGTATCTCAAATAGAATTTCGGTTCTTAACTTCTCAAAACCATCTTATTATTGAAGTATAAATTCCAATAATGCAAATAGGTTCCTAACTGGGGAATGTGCAGTCTTTTCACACCGTTTTGAAACCTCACTAATACTAGCCTATAGCTTGCATAAACCTGTCGGTTATATTCAGGTCTAACAAAATCCAAATCATTTTCCCCTCAAAAATACCTTCCAGTGTATATATTATTCATTTTATTATTCAGATGTGTAAACATTTTTTGTGAACAGTAAAATGTTGCATCAACTTATAAAACTACTACACTTGTGAGATAAATTCCTTAATTTTTTTTTTGTGTAAGACTGCTTGCCACTATCTAGCTGTTTTTTGTAACAACAGTTGAGCTCAATTTAGCAATGACTGGGGTTTCATTTTGTAATTCTCCTGACTGAAGTTATAAAATTGCAGTGGAGGAATGGCCATATCAAATAGCCCTCCTGGTTGATCTTTTTTTCATCCTGTCAGTGACTGTTATCATGTGCATCAAAGACTAGCACAAGAAATATTGTAATGAAGTGGATTTCCCATGGGAAAATTTCCCTTCCAACCCCAAGCAAATATTGCTTGGCTTACATCCTGAAGTATAAAGGTTTATGGCTAAGCATGCAAGCCAAAGATATTTCTAAAGCTATATAATTCTTTAAATTACTGTTATGATAATCCAAGCAAATGATATCAGCCAGTTTTCTATTATCCACAGGTTTTACTGACCTGCAACAAGGTGTTCCATTTACAGTATCATGCTGAATTGTTGCTATTTTTGTGGCAAAATTCTTAATTATTTTTGATGAATAGCCTTTCAATTTTGCCTGGAAAAAGAGACATTTCAAACTCTACCTGACTGAAGTGATTTACACTTACAAGTGCTGACAATAGAGATGGTGTTGGAGGAGGAGAAGCAGGAGGGATTCTTGGCCCTTCTTTCTCCCCATTAGTGTCTGGTTCAGGTTGGACCAGAACTGATGCCCGAGTTGGTTTGTCTTCCTCCTCAGGTGGCCTAAGTTCTGGTTCTAGAGTGGGACATCGACCAATGTCTGCATTTTCAAAGGACACAGGTTGAGCAAAGTCCATGGGGCTGAGAACACACAAAAAGAGTGATGACTGTTAGTAGTTTTTCTGCCTTTTTACCACCCTTTTATAAAGAACAACTATATGCTTCAGTGTAATTTCACTTCACAGGACATAAAAGCTAGGACTCATCCTGTACAGGGAGGTACAGATACAGAAGCAAGACACTTAAACAAGAGGTGATAGTGACTATTGCTTTTCTTCCTATGGTCAGTGCAGAGAGACAGCCATCTTCTTTGGCAAACTTTACAGACCTACGTAGTTTCAATGGTATTGCAGAGAAGTCATTTACTCTGATGTGGAGTTACAAAATCCTAATTTAGGCACTTCAGATATGTGAAAGAAAGATTTAGATGGAAGCTTTCTACAGAGGTTTTATTTTTTTCATCATTGCCTTTCCTTTTACTCAAATGTTCCTTCCAGATTACTGCACTTTCCACAAAGTAAATTGATTCCCATGGTGGTTCTCAGAATTTTGACTTCTCTTGGAAGTCACCCTTACCTAAAATAAAGTGTTAGAGTACAACATAAATACCTATTGCTGATGCACATTTTACTGCAGTGTAACTGTTGAATTTCTCTGATTTCATGGATAAACAGACAGCGTTGGCTTGTCTGTAAAGCAGCTCATTAATTGCACAGCCTATGGAGCATATACTGAAGACAAAAAAAGGAATGGCATGGAAAGAAAAGAGACCATTTTCTAGGATTTGCTGCTAGTATGATTTGTTGCAACAATGAACTTTTTCCTGGCAACCAAGGCAGTTTAACCAGATCTCATTAACTGGACGTTTGTTGGCATCATTGAGACTTACTTGGCATTAATGACAAGATTCCATATACAGCCCTCAAATGGTGGTATGTTTCTGATAGGTGCGGTCTGAAACTGAGAAGAAGTACCCCCTACAAAGAGTTTCTTAACAGTGATGGGTTGGTCTGATGGCAACCTCTGAGTCTGGACTTTGTCTTCATCAACTTGAACACTGAACATCCTGGAAAAGATTTGAAAGCAAAGAAACATGTATTTTATGCTGGTTATTGCGTGTATTGAAATCACCTCTTTGCAAGCCCCATTTACTCTTACACCAGCTGTAACAATGAGCAACTCAAATGATGTAATTGGCAGCTCACATTAAATGCATATTAACCACCAGAGGGGTTTCAGCTGCTGCTGTGCTTCCTTAATAGTAGTTTGACAAAACCTGGCAAAACTGTGCTGTGGAGAGGTGATAATGTCTGACTGTGGTTGCATAGGAAGAAGTGGTTAGTGATGTGGAGAAACTGACACAGAAAGGGCTGAGCTAGCTGTTCTGTAATGGTAGATATAATCGTCTAGACCTCAGCAGGATGGGAACAGCACGGGGTCATGTTTTGTTTGGACTCCCTATTTCCTTATTATCTTCTTGCTGGGGCACAACCAGACTGGTCTGACTGCAGAAATAATGGCAGACATATGGTACACTCTTTAAAGATCTCATAGTTTCTTCTGGGGGAGGTGGCAGAGTAGGAAAGTTGCTGATTGTTCACCATGTACCAATACAGGTGCTATAATTCACTCCAATGGGTACTTCACATGGCACAAGCAAAAGCAGTCCCGTGGTTAAGGCTGAAGAGAGGAAGGTAGGAGCCTCTGCAGCACCACTGGCTGACTAATCAGTTTCTGGCAAATAAATTCCCTTTTGTCAACTGCAAAAATATATTGAACTCTGATATTCTTTCTTAACTATAATTACAAATATGGGCAACTGAATATTGAAAATGCTTAGTGAAAAGAGACCTGCTTTCAAAAGCAACATTCTTGGCTTTGTTATTTACACACATCCTATACAGAACTGGACAGTGACATAAGCATCTGAGTTATGTAAGTGCTGTAGTATGTATAAATTGTCCAGTTTCCTCATAGTTTTGGACAAATTAATTTGGTTTGGAAAGCTGCAGACTAAGAAATGTGATTAATTTTTCAAGGGGTTAGAGAAAGCAGTTATTAAAATACTTCAGGACAATCCCTATGGTATCTCCCAGCCCCGTCATCAGTGGAAACAAAAGGAGAGAGATTTCTCTGGAGGCAGTTTGGAGCAAAAGACTAATTGACGTTCCATGAAGTATGCTAGAGAGGACTTTCACCTTCTCTGCCTTCAGAGGAAGTGTAGGGAAGTTAGATTGTCAAGACTCAAGTTATCCTTTCTGCTGCTGCATCTTAGCCATGGCTCCAAGCAGAACCATGCAATGATGTACATTAGTTTTCAATAATATAATTTTTCATTATTATATTGACAATTATCTCTCTGCAGAGTTTTCACAGGGTGTTCCTAATCTTTAAAAGAATAAAACTTGAGTTCATGATGAGCAGAGGAAGGGTTAATCTTAATTTATGTCTTTTCACATTCATTTCAGGTTACAGAACCCTCAGAGTTCAGGCAATTTGTTTTGTAACAAAGCTACTTTGAAAACACAGAGGTCTCAGCTGAACAAGCACCATCACTGGATGGCATTGTATGGCAATTTTGCCTTGATGTACTCTCACATGTACCCTCCTAAGGTCAAGCTACTGTACTCGCTACAGGACTGCATAAAAGAATTTACGTTGTTGTTTATAGCTTTTTATGATCATCTGCATATTTGTGTTCTGTCACAGTGACACAACATGTATCACAAAACGCAGTCATCCATTTCCAATCCATTTCCAAAATAACTTTTTTTTCCAAAGCATTTATGGTGTGACTTTGACATAGTCACCGAAGTAGAGGAGACTCATTGACTGGAGGTATTATTTATGAGAGGTTTTATAACAATACAATAGAAATTCAGTCAGAAAATTGAAAGGAAAGCAAATTACAGAGAGGACAGAAGGGCACCTGGGGACTAGACAGGAATGGTAGGTCAAGAAGGCTGCAGTGTTGTGGAGGTAAGAGGGTGAAGTGGATAAGTGCCTTTTGTAACATGCTGGGGGTCACATCTTCTTTCCGATTTCTTTTAGCAACACAGAACATTGCGCATAGTGCACTAATCCAACAAATGTCTGTACAGGATAAACACACTTGTATGTTCAAATGTCCATAACAAACCCTGCTTGGAACAAGGTCTATTCCAGTCCATAAATATTATTGGCTGCCTGAGTCCTACACACTACAGTAGTGCTGTTTCTAATCACTTTCTGAATGGTGAAGTGTAATAAGAAAGTTTTAAAATGTCTGAGAAAGGACAAAGGAATTCAAGTGAAATTCAGTGTAAAACAGCATGGTCTGACAAGGTCTGTGATGGCTTTTCCAGTAAGAAAAGTGGGACTGTTTTCACTGTTTTACCCTATTTAGCTGGGCACCACTGTGTCCAGCACATGGCATCTTAAAAAAGCTTCTGGCTACTGTGCTGTTGCAGTTTGTACCCTTTGGAAATGGTATTTTTCTGTATATCCTGAAAAGGAAATTTATTGCACCACAGCAGAATTTCTCACCCACAAATTCTTTTATAAAATATATTTGCAAAGAATCAGAAGGTTAAAGATGCCAGTTCAGGCAAATGCAAATCTCTGGAGAAACAGCCTGGTAGCCTACGAAAGCATGTAAACCCAGCTCCTCAGAACAATAATGACTATCAGAAACTTAAGAATTTTTGGATAATGATGGAATGATTTTTTTTTTTTTTTTTTTTTTTTTTTTTTGTCTCAGAAGAAGCATTTGCATGGATTGCTGAAGCCATTAATACATTTGCTTTGTTGAATTAACTGTGCTGTGTGGTTTGTAGCACGTGCAGATATTTGTTACCCTCTAGCTCGTTCTATCCGGATGGAATGTGCTCTGCCGTCGTGGAACTCGCCAGCCTCTGGTCTGACAGTGATCCTGTGGGGATCCCGGATCCCAGGGGAGATGTGCACTTCCAGCCGACCTCTGTTCAGGAACACAGCATAGTAGGCCTGCAATGGATATGTTGGAGTCAAAAGGTAAGTTACATTTGGAAACAAATAATTTGACTTAATTTTACATTAGTGTGTATGTTTTATGGTCTTACACTGGCTATTAATGTGTTCACCATAGACAAGATACTGCTGTTTCAGTTCTGCTGCTGCTGCTATACTCAGACTCCAGCATTTTTATTGTGAGGAAGGGGTAAAACGAGGTCAAGGTGGAAAATGTCAACAGAAGATTTTACTCTCTATCTATTATCAGGGAAGGATGGAGACTTCTAACCTACAATTCTTCTGATTTTTGTTATTACAAGACCTGCTCTTAAACTCATCAAACCCTGAAGCGCACTGATCTCAGCTTGAGCTCTGTGTTTGGAGGGCTGGCAAATCATGCCAGTAGTTACTCCAGCACCAGTATAAGTGGTCATGTTCACTTCTGTGACCTGAATAGCAGGAAAATGATGAAGGAGCTCCTACCCTGAAGTCAATGTCATCCAGGTGAGCCATTACCATGTGCTGTCCCTGGAGTGTGCTACTCCAGGTCATCAAGAGCTCTCTTCCAAAATAGGCCAAAAAGAGAAAAATGAAGTATCATTTCCCAGAGGTCCTGAACAAAGAATGCATCAACACATTCTGTTTATTGCTGTTGTAGTGTGTCTGTCTGTCAGAATTTTAATCAAGATTTAATTGAGACTTGAATAATTTCTAATAATTTCTAGCAATCACACTCAGTTCACACTGTGGACTAATACAGAAAATTTGTATTTTATGAGAGAGAAGGAGAGGCCAGAGCACTCAAGTCTTAAACTCCACATCAGTGATGCCAAACAAGGGTCTTATCTTCACTGTGTTCAGCAGGTTTGTTTTTTTTTTTTTGTCTCAGGGAAATTAGGATGATCCTCATCTATGTCTCTATGAACAGGATTGAGAGAGTTTCAAGCACTAACAGTGCACAAGTAGTTCTGAAAATGAGTGAAGAACAGTATTTTCTAATATTTGGGTTTGGTTAAAAAAACCCAACATGGAATATAATAGAAAACTAAATCTGCTGCTTAGCAACAAGCAATGGATACATGACTGTAAATCTGTAAAAGAAACAATTTATCCAAGACAAAAAAACCCAATTCTGAGCTTCTAGTAGATTTTTCATCAGATAAAGGATAACACTAGAATTAATTTATTCCAAAGAACTGAATTTTAACTTCAGCATAAACATCTGACAGTGTTTTGAAACAAACTGTGGCAGTTCAGTAGAATTGTGTGGGTTGTTTTTTTTTTAATCTTTTGCCAGGTTCCTCTTACCTGTCCTGTCTGCCTGCGCTTTCTCTTCAGAGGAGCAGCTTTCCTTGCAGAGTGCCTGCGCTTTCTCCTGGGGGGAACAATTGTGCCACTTGTGCCAAACAAGATGATTCCAGACTCATTCCTGGTACTGAAGGAGAGATTGATTTCTGTGCCCACATCAAAGGAGACCGGCTGCAGTTCCACAAAACCTGGCTTGGAGAAGCTGACTGTATGAATGTTCTGTAGGAAGGAGAGGACAGGAAAGTGTATTAGTAGAATTAAAAGCAAGATTATGAATGCATAGGAACATTCTGAACTAAAATAATAAGCAATGTAAATATAACTAGTGTTAAAAGACGGAAAATAATAATAAACACTTAATAATTTACTCCTCAAAATGTTCCACAAACACTAGTTTATGTGTTGACATCTGGCACCATTTGTGGAATCTTGTCTTACAGAAGGCAAAGCTACAGTTTTATGTTGATATATCCTCTTTGTTTAAAAATAACTGCTCAAGGTTGGGGTTTTTTTAATATATGTGTATGTGTTTTCCATTGAGTAAATACAGTTGGAGTTTGCTTTGAAAATTTATACAATAGGTAATAAACCCCAAAATGAATGTAAACTATTATTTGTCAGAAATATTCTTTTCATTAATCTTCATTACTTCACTAAGCACCACTGCTTTCTTGGTTACTCAGTCATAAACAAAGCAGTTGTTGCACATGGCTCAACTCTTCAGACATTGGTAGCTATTAACACAATTTAAAGAGTAGAATATGTCATCAAATAATAAATCAGTGCATACTCCCAAAGATTTTCTGGCATTGCTGCCAACTCATGCATTCTTCCAGATGTGGAAAACCAATCTATAGAAACAGTGACTTCTTGACAAGTAGTTCACCATTTTTTCAGTACAGTAGAAATGTTTTCAGGTCTAGAGATAATAAATTATCCAGATAAAATCATTGCTGGTGGTGCTCACCTTTCTCTGAAATCTGAGGATATTTAAATGATTGAACACATATCCAGTCTTTATCCTTTATTTTTGTTTCAATTCTTTTTCATTTTCCTGCAACTTGTTTTGTGCAATTAGGATATTTTATTTATTTCCCCAACAAAGAGGTTAATCCAATTATATTTCATACTCTGATACCTCAAGCATTGCAAAATAATGTGAAAGGCAAAGTAGTTTCTAAGATTCATACAATGGAAGAAAATGAACACAACTATCCTTCTTTCCTGTTCCAGAAAGAATATACTATAAATGAAAACAAACACGAACCTCTCTATCAAATTTTTGCTGAAGTCAAATCTGTAAAAATCAAAAGCATTTGAACAATCTGCTTGTTTATCATTTAGCTTTACCACAAACTTGAAAATACGGATTGCATAACAAATCTAGTCTAATCTCCTGTTAGAGAGTCTTACTACTGTGTACCTTTTGCTCTGATGAAGGACGAAGGTACAATGGATTAACACAGCAAAATGGAGCCTTTGTCCTTTTTTTTGGCCCAGCCAAGTTCCAGTTGCTGTTCAAAGTCAAGTTTTAATGTTTTGTAGAAAAAAAAATATTCGGAGAGCCTCAGATTAACAACAACTTATTTGGATTTACTGTAATGGTATCTGATTTGGAATATTAGATACATAGTATATATGGTATCTATCAGATATGTGGTATATATGGTACCTGATGGATATCTTCCATCTGCTTGCATAACTATCTTAAATAGTAGAGATTTCCAGGGAAGAAATATAAACTAGTTATTGGGACAAAAAATGTCAGTGGAAGTATTTTTTTATATAAAAAGACTTTTCCACAGAAAATTACTAAAACCTCTCCCAAATTTCAGATCAGATTACTTGAATTCTATATGCACTGAAAGGCTGTTAATTGCAAGCAGCAACAACTGAAAATAGTTGCATTTAAAGCTAAAATAACAACACCAATTTTGCACATTCTTAGTGATCAGTGAGAAATGTGCCTTCCAGCTCAGTGGTAGCTCATGACAGTAAGTATTCATACCTGAGGTTTTATGTAGTGAATGACTTTATAATAATAACTCAAAAAAAATTTAAATCCTTGGGGTTTAAGTGCATCAGGTTTATTTTAGTTTTTGCAGTGTTGTCAGTGCCTATCCTCATTAATGTCAATAATTACCATCTTAGTTGGCTGAAACAAAGCTAAGTCACTGCTAAGCAGTTCAGAAAATCCTACCCTTTAGGGATAGGGATATCACAAGTGGCCAGGGATAGAAGTCAGGATCTGACTCTCCAATAAGTCAGGGTCTTAAAAACTGGTCTACAGGCTGATAGACTTATTCATCTTTCTTTCTTTTAAATGTAACTATTTGGATTTTAAGGTTAGATTCCTATCTAAGGAATATACCATATACAATCAATCTACTATGCCATAAAAATCAGAAACCAGAAAACGTTTATAAACATTAAGGCCAAAATACATGGAAATCAGACTAACCTCTAGTGTGCATCCTTTGGTTAGACCAACAAAGTCAGGACTGCTCAATATGTTATAAGGTGTCCTTGAAATTTCAATGTCTTTGAGGCAACCTGTGTATTTCTCTAAGTTCACTTCAGGCCTAAAAAACATTTAGAAGTACAATTTCAAAAATAGAGTTTAGGGAGAGCAGTCAGCCAGACACACATACGTACACTTTCAGATGCACAGATGCTTGATTTTTATTTTTATTTTAACTACACACATACACTCAAATATATGTTGCCTTCTAAAATCTATCAGCACGCTGCCTTGCGTCACTCAGAGGTGTAACAAGAGGTTCATCTCATCTCCAATTGACAACAGTCCCCTTCTCAATTCTTTCTTTTCTTTAAGGGTTTTTGGTTGGTTGTTTTGTTTTCTGTGTTTTTCCTTTGGTAAAGGAGAGCTATCACCTTTGGTGATAAAATGCAGTGAGCTATGAAATAAGGAAGTGGTTGTTCCTTAGGCAAAGCAGAAAGATGCAAGCTAGTAAATCATAACAGTAAGTAGAGACCTTAACTGGAAGATATTTTTTGTTCCTCTTTTTGCATGCTAGATCAAATGAAAGAACTTTAGCAGCATACAAATGTTTGAATAAAGTTTTTGCCAACACACTTCAGGAATGCAATCAGGTGGATTGACATTTATTTTATATTTCCAGTATCTTACTTATGGAAATTGCTCCATATTTTCTTAGGACACAGCAATACATCTGACTTTTTCAGGCAGATAACAAAACAAACCACTTGGGCTTGTTACCAAATCTAACTGTCCATCCAAGACAGGAAAATATTGTAATGGAATTCAAGTTCCATGTTTGACTCATCAGCTGGCTGATGAGAGGAAATAAGAAACCCCTTGAAAGCAACACCCAAACAGTCATGCGTGATTGCAAAGGTATGATTTCCCAGGCCTGGGTACACCAGGGTGAGACCATAACTGCTCGTAACATCTGAAACAGGCGTGCCAGAAGAAAAGCCTTATAAAGTCACTTCAGAATAAAAGCTGGCATTGATACTGTGGATATTAAATAAATAAATAAATAAGCACTATTTAATTCCTTATAAAATATTACCAATGAGTGTTTACTAAAATATCTGAATAGTATGAATAGCTCAAAGAGGTGAGGTGGGGTGGGGTGGGGAAGGGATAATCAACAAACACTTCAGTTCCCTGGAAGAAACGAAAAAATTTTAAAGAACAATAATTACAAAATAAAACCATTTTGCACAGATACTATTCAGCTGCACATTTTGGCACTGAAAGCCATTCTTTGCATTATAGCCAACTGAGCAAGCATTATGTATTCTCTGGCAAATTAGTACTCTCTGCATAAGTTAAAGCAAGCATCTGGTTTCCTAAAATGATCCATATGCTGCTTTATTTACAGTCAAGTAGCTATGTTCACCTTTCATTTTTCATTTTTATTTCCTAGCTCTTCTCGAGTTCCTTTATGAATTTATCTTCCCAACAGAAGATCAGTTTTGCTGTTATCATTGTCACTGGTGCCCATAGTCTTTGCCATCCAGAAACCATTCTTGCTACTACCCTTTCCTGCCTTGTCCAGTGACAGACTGTCCTCATCCTGTCCTGTTACCTGCAGTTGCTTATATAATTCCAGCCCATATCACAGAATCACAGAATGGGTAGGGTTGGAAGGGAGCACTGTGGGTAGTCTGGCTCAGCCTCTTTGAAAACACTGAACACTTCCTTGATGTTTTCTTAGGACTTCTTTTTTCCTTTCCAAAATACACCAAACAAGGTCCAAGTTCACTAAGATTTTGCATAATTCTTGGTTTGGTTTTTTGGGTATTTTTGTTAGTTATTTCTTTTTTGCCAAGATAGGTCAGTTTTGAGGGAAAACAAACAGCAATTTCTGGAGCTTGAGAGGAAATAATCTTTCTGAGGTTCAGGGAGAGAGTGTGGGGGTGAAGTTGTATTTTTCCAATTCAAGCCAGGAATTAGGCTGCAAAACACAGTGAAGATCAGTTCATATCTTGAGCATACCAAAGCAAAAGCAATGGATACAAATAGTTGCAAACTGAAAACACTGTCAGAAATAAGTGACCTCCTCTCTCTTCCCCTCATACTCCTGCTCTTAGCATGAGAAGTGGCAAATTTCACAAAAAATCTCCACCTCACTTTCATGCTCTCCTCAGTAACTACTTCACTGCCTCTGAGCACGGCGCTCCCCACCTCATACGGGACTACCCTGCTCCTACAGCCCGGAGGTTGGAGCCAAAGTCAGCAACACAGCTGGCTGGAGCTTCGCTTCCGAGGCACTGCAGTGTCACAAGCAGCACACAGCTGAAGTAAGCAGCTGCGTGAGGAGAACAGGAGTTGCTTGTGTAGGTGTGTGCACAGCGTGGAACGTGCCTGTGCTGAGCCCTCGGGAGCAGCTTTGCTGGCTGTGGCAGGAGCCGCTCGCTGAGCTAAGAGCCTTGGTGTAGCAGCTGCTCTAAACACTGCCCAAGCTGCTGCTGCTGTGGTGCCACCCGTGCTTTCAAGCTGCACTTCAACTAGACACATGCAAGTCATGCAAATATTGTTTTTACCTTGCTTTCATACTGGGGTGAGGAAGAAAGACAAAAAAAGAAAACAACAACGTGGCATTAATTGTAGCAAATGGTACTTCTTGTATTGTTGTTTCGTGATACTTATCAGCAAGGTTCAGCCATTTAGCAGTGAAGCAGGTGGACATCATTTACAAACAACATATAATAAAAGGTGAGATTCTGTGTACACTATCAGGCTATAGCAATTAACAGGTTTACTCCACAAACACCTACCTAAAAATGTAACACATCAGGGGGTTTTTATAACTTGATACTATAGTTCGCCAAGAGCAAAAGCAAACCATGTGAAACAATTTGGCAGAACTGACACGATCTGATAATTACAAAGTCATGGATACCTCAGTGTCTATTGTTTGCAGTAGCTCAGCTTTGCCCTAATCCCCCTTTCACTACTTTTGATTCTAATTTACCATAACATTAATCTTGCCTCAGGCACTGACAAATCATAGCTGTAGGCAGAACAGTTACCACAGGTCAAAGTAGCTGTGGTACACTGATTCTCTGGGCAGCCACAAAGGAAGTGGAAGATAATTGCTCTAGACGTTTTGTTATGCTCTGGTGTGATTTCACAATTACATAATATAGTGTTTTATTTCATGAGTAAAATAGATCTTAGATCTTTTTATTGCTGGGTGATTTGACATCAGAGGTCAATGATTATCCTAATAAATTAACAAATATGCCCATTCTTTTAGTGGCAGAAGAGTATGTGGATTAAACTCAACAGTTTCTTGTGCACAAGACCACTTCAAGGCTCTCATTATGCCATGTAGTTAAAGCTGACATAGATTAATGGGCCTGTTTCTGTGTTGCTCATCTGTTCATTGTAGCACAGAATTCTCTTGTTCTTGTCACTGCAAAACTGCTGAATATTCATTTAAATTTTAAGTTTTTTGGTCTATTTAAAGCCATGAAAGAAAGTCACTAAATTCAAGTATCTGTTTTCCCATTTCTTTAGTTTATTTATGCTGAAGTTAATGTTTATGAATATTACTATGCAATATTTAACAAATAATTACTGGGAATTTTATATTTGTGTAGGAAATTCAGGATCAGACTTCTGAAAGGAAAATATTTCATTCTTCTACATTAAATATATGAAGAATATCATATCATATCATATCATATCATATCATATCATATCATATCATATCATATCATATCATATCATATCATATCAT